>JAADVR010000151.1:0-55851 GCA_023335855.1 Pythium scleroteichum
ACCATTGACAAGAGGCTACAAGGTTATGGACCTCAGAACTGGTTTGGTGACGACACATCGAGGTGGGAACCTCATCTTCTGTGAAGACTTTACTGTAGGCCGAGAGCACGTTGAGAAGCTTCTTGCGAATGTGTATCAGCACGGTGACCACGATCTACCTACACGCGCGCCGCTGGTCCCGATGCAGATGCAGATTGAGGATGCTGTCCGACTCGATTCTGTACATGAAAGTATTCTGGTAACTCCAAACGAGACGATTCGGACCGATTCCGCTCCAGTGGTGGTAAATCCCGTGGATTTACCGGTATCACCATCTTCGTCAACTGCGTCAACTGAGAGGACACGAATTCCTGTTCCTGGTTCCAAAGGAACCCAACCCTCCCCCCCTCCTCTCCACCTCTCACTTACCAGTAGGAAGTGGCACTGTGGGTCGACATTCCGTTTCCAAGTATGGTCGTCGACGCAAACGCAACGTTAGATTTGCTGACTATGAGATCCACTATGTTCAAGGTAACGAGGCACGGCGGTGGGCCAAGGTCCACAAGTGCGATGCTTCGATCGTTCACGCGTCTCCGATGCATGCAAGTGATGTCGCAGTGCCCATGACGTACAAGCAAGCCATCCGCAGTGCCTTTGCAGTGCACTGGCGCTCGGCAATGGATGAGGAGCTTCAATCCTTGCAAAAGCACGGTGTCTGGATCGTCGTCGATCGAAGTAAGGCCGGAAAGGCTAATGTGATCACGAACTAGTGGGTCTTTGCAGTAAAGAAGGATGAACACGGCTTCGTGAAACGCTTCAAGGCTAGACTTGTCGTCCACGGCTTCAAACAACGGTTTGGCATCAACTACAATGAAACATTTGCGCCGGTGATTCGCTTCGACACAATACGAGCGGCAGTGTATTTTGCCCTGCAACGGAACTGGGAAATTTTGCAGTACGATGTGAAAACTGCCTTTCTACATGGCACTCTGTTGGAGGAAATCTACATGGAAATGCCGCAAGGTTTTGGGCCAACGGGCCACACCAAGATTTGCCGTCTCGTCAAGTCGCTGTACGGTCTTAAACAGGCTCCTAACGTCTGGAACAAGACGCTTCACCGCCACCTGGTCGCTCTCGACTTCACTCGTCTTGAAAGTGATCATGGTCTTTACGCCCTCGTCAAGAAGGGGGAGATTGTGATGCTCCTAACAGTTTATGTTGACGATCTGCTACTAATGGGTGAGCGCGACCGATGCGAAGATGTTGCTAACAAGTTGGTGGCAAGTTTTGAACTCGTTGAACTCGGCCCGGTGAAGTATCTCCTAGGTGTAGAGGTTCAGATCAATCGCGAGAAGAACAGTGTCTTCTTCGGTCAAGAAAGCTATGTCGAAGAGATCTTACGACGCTTTCATATGAATGAATGTCATGGCTCAGCAACTCCAGAAGCAACGGGGGCTGAGCTCACACAAGAAAAGACTCCTGACTCGGAGCAACGAGATTTGCCCCACCGCGAGATCGTTGGAGCATTACAGTATCTTGTCTCAGGCTCAAGACCTGACATTGCACACGTGGTTCGTCGGTTGGGCCAGTTTCTCGCTTGCTTTGACGCGTCGCACTTCGCTCAAGCAAAGCGAGTTCTCAGGTATCTCCAAGCGACAAAGTCGTTTGGTCTCAGTATGACAGTTTCGAGTGAGTCAAGAATTGAAATTCTTCGGATTGAGGCGTACAGTGACGCAGATTATGCCAATGGCAAGCTTGACCGACAGTCCATCAGCGGATATGTGACTATGATTGATGGAAATGCCATCTCCTACGGATCTAGAAAGCAAGGTCTCAATGCCCAAAGCACAAAGGAAGCTGAGACAACGGGAGCAAATACATCGAGAACCGTTTGACTACGTCCGAAATCTGCACGAACGACAGTTGCTCGAAGTCCAGCACTGCCGCACGAATGATATGATTGCAGATATTCTCACGAAGCCGCTTGCTCGAGTCAAGTTCGAGCATTTCCGGTCGTTGTTGGGTGTTGTGCATCGCGACAAGCAAGGTGACCCTGTCATTGAAGGCGACATGCCAACTCGTGATGCAAACGCAGTATGCTATGTCTCGATATTTTTCGGTGATCAATGCTGAGTGATGTTCACTTAGCACGCGAGAAGTTCTCGTCAGCTCGAGCGACCACGGTTGTGCTCAGTGCCAGTGATCCTATTCAGTACATATGCTCAACACGAAGTTCGTGTTTGTTGGCTTGATGTTCAAGACCACAGTACTCGGTAGCGTGCGATGTTCGTGTTCTCACATCTGTGAGTGATTCGAGCAAGGGGGAGTGTCGAAGGATATTTCTCCTTCCGAGTCTTGTCGCCCCTATGTTTGGGCCTAGGATCTTATCTAGATGTGGTGCAGCTGCATTTCTAGGTTTACATTCACGTAGGGTCGAGGGGCTGCCCCGCACAGGGCCGAGACGGACAGGAGATGCTGTATGGCACTCTGGAATCTCCCTCGTCCAGTCCCAGCTTAGGCTGCCCAGACCCCGGAGCCTTTGGCCCGTCATCCCGCGTTCACGTATCCTCTCTACTAGTCGCAGCCACAATGACGGTTCAACGACAGCTAGACAACAAGATAGCAAGACAGCTAGGCAGCATGGCAGCATGGCAGCGCCTACAATGAACCAGCCGACAAAGGGGTGACACAGGGTGTCGACGTAAAAGAAAACAAAGTACTGAGAGAATATATCGAGACGAGGGGAAGGCGTCAGCCGCGATAAAGCTACAGCTACCGATGCGATGGCCACCGCATCCAGGCCGTGGCGGTGGCTCAGGGAACGCGGCGCTCATACCCCGATGACGATTCGTCATTGAACCCCTTTCCAACGCTCCTGTATCACCTTGCTTCGTCATTAGAGAACTTAACAGACGCTTTGCACTTTGCACTTTGATAGAATGTAGGTGATAAAAACAGGCGTGCGAACCTAACTTTTGACACGGCTCTCTTTGCAGCTGCATTCCGCAGAATGCATGTAGCGAATCCCAGTGCAAAGCGACATCGGCTGTACTTCACTTTGCAAAGGCTTCAACCCCACTCTCTGCAACGGAAATGGAGGTTGAAGACCATGCGCCTTCTCCCGTAGGCTACCGCACTCCAGATGAAGAGCAGGTACACTCTCCGCAACGTATGAACGCGCAGCAAGAAGTGCTTGTGCGGCGAGCGCCACAAAAGATCAAGAACTGGCCCACAAACCTCGAAGCCCAAGAGGCAGTTCTGGACTCGTTCTCGTCCTGCGAGGCCCACATCGCACCCTATGGTACGTCTGGCAAGCGGATCGAGCAAGCTGTACAGCACTTGCTCGCCATATATGCGTTCACTGTGAATGCGCGCACGATGGCGAAGTGGGTGAGCGAAATGCTGGAGAAACATGAAGCTGATGAGAATCGACGTGATGGCGAGACTGGGCGGGAGTACGATGAGGATCGAATTGAGGTACGTGTGCAACCATATTCGCATCAACGCGCTATTAATCTAGGTGTCGTTGCGTAGGACCGAATTCGCCAAAAGCTAGACACGATGTGTGAAGAAGTCCGCGATATTATTGCGGAGAAGGCTGCTAGCTCCGAGAAGCAGCAGCGCGAAGAAGAACTTCGGCGCCAAGGGCTGCGTCTCCGGGAGAATGTGGCCCGCGCAATGATCGGCGGCGAAGAGACTGTTATTGGGGGGAGCGCAGCCAGACTCACTGGAACTGGTGTTGTGGAAGATGACGAGCAAGAGGACGAGGCCCCCCGGAAACGCAAGCGCAGGCGCCGGATTCCCCGCCATCACCAAGCCATTGACGAGCTCTTGACGAAGCAAGGCGATGCAGGAGCGTTGGAAAGGGGTTCGATTTTATTTGAGAGAAAGTCGTCGATTATGAGGGGGTGTCAAACCTTGCAAAAATCCTGCTGGTTTCACCCGCATTTTTTGTCTGATTTTTTGGTTCCTTTTTGCTGATTTTGGAAACCAAAACAAGCCACCTCTGGAGGTGGTTAGTTTTGGCAAATCAGCAAACCAGCCGGCCGAAAACAGTAAAACAGGTGATGAAACCAAATCAGCAGACCAAGTCAGCAGAACGAAAATGGGGTGTTTCAGGTTTGGTAAGTCTGATTGTTTTGGGCAAAACTGCTGGTTTTCGGGTCGAATTCTTGCTGATTGTTTTGACCGATTTTCCTAGGTTTGACACCCCCTATTATCCAATTGCAGTGCGGCTTTGACACTCATTCCACCAATGAACAGCGATCCATCGAGCTGTAGCAACCCGAGCCAAAACAAAAATGACCGGTTCGCTTCTGGATCGTCCAGAAGACGGTTCGAGCAGAATCTGCATGAACCGGGCCAAGCCTGCGACGTGAGAACCGAACCGTCCAAACCAATAACCCAAAAACACAATCACTATCAAAGAACAGGTTTTTCGAACGTTTCTGTCTCTTTTCGAACCATCGAACCATCGACCCCGCACGCGAGGAGAGGGCATTTCGCAACATGCGCGCTTCGGAGGAAGCGGAGCAAGCAAACGCCGCTCGCAGAGCCGCTTCGGATCTCGTGCCGCGGCACTAGCCGGAGACCCTTTGCGAGCGGCGCCGGCGTCGACGTCTGTCATAGTCTGCTGTTGCTTTCTTGGATGACGACTATTAATACTTCCTCCACAGCCAAAGGAGCGCTCGTACCCTCTCCAAATTGCTGCGCTGTAGCCATCCTATTTTTCGATTTTCTGGAGCGAGAAAACGAATCTCGAGCTCAAGATTCCACCCTCGCCAACCTTGCGTTGGCTCAGGCCATCGCCCGCCGCGCAGCCATCTCTGCCGCCGCCTGAAATGCCTCGTTCCGTCGAGGACGCCGCGCCCACTCTTCGCTGGTCGTCATGACGTTTCTATCGGTCTGTCCTTCTTGCTGTCGTGTGCGCGTCCGCTTCAACGCATCTCAGTGCGAGCAGGACCCTTTGAATCTCGGCGCTCTCGCACTGAACCGGCGGTGTAGCGTGTGCGTGCGACGTGTGTCCCACGGGGAGTGAGAAGGGTTCGCCTCTGGATATGTTGGGTACACCACGCGGTTCCGAGAACGAAAGCGAGTGGCAGAATCCCTTTCGTACCCGCCGCGTGCGAACTGCACCGACCGGCACGCCCATGCTCATCCGCATGCGGTCGAAGCAGAAGCAGTGCGAGAAGCTGCTCGAGGCGTCGCGCGAGGGCGACGCGAGCCTCGTGGCCAAGCTGCTGCAGATCGGCGCCTACGCCAACTTCGTGAGCGAAGGCGGCTGGACGCCGCTCATGTGGGCCGCGAGGAACGGCCACGTGGAAGTCGTTCAGAGGCTGCTCGCTGCCGACGCCAACGTCGACGACACGCGAGGCGACGGTTTCGTGGCGCTGATGCTCGCATCCTCTCACAACCGCGATGCCATCGTGGATCTGCTGCTCGCCACCGGCGCGAGCGCCAACCACACGAGCAACAACAGCATCACGGCGCTGATGCTGGCGGCCTCCCACGGCCACGAAGGCGTCGTCGAGAAGCTGCTAGCGGCTGGCGCGAACGCCGACCATGTAAGCGACTACCGCAACACGGCCCTCATCCTCGCGGCGTCCAATAACCACACCAAGATCGTCGAAAAGCTGCTTACAGCAGGGGCAGACGTCAACCAAGCCAACAACGACGGAGACACGGCGCTGTCGGCGGCGGCTGCGAATGGCCACGGGCGTGTGGTTCGACTACTTCTCCACGCGGGCGCCGATTCGACGATGAAAAACAACGCTGGCTTCACGGCGCTGCAGTGTGCCGAGCTCAACGACAAGACCGCGGTGGTTGAGCTGCTTGAGGAAGACGTGGCCCCACGGCTGTCTCAGTCGCTGCGGCGCACCATGTCACAGACGATCACGAGTTTCGAGGGAGCGCAGCGATTCACAAGGAAGAGTTCCGACTCGCGATCAAGCGACGAGACCCAACGGCTTAGCGTGCTCAGTGTGTCGGACACGCCGGACCCTGTCGCTGTCCACGCAGCCGCTAAGTTCGGCCGCCTCAACGTCCATCGCTCGCTCGTCACCAAAGGCGCCAGTGTCTCAGCGCGCGACAGCTTCGGCATGACGGCTCTTCACATCGCAAGCGAGAACGGCCACGCCGAATGCGTTCGATTCCTTCTCGCCAATAGCGCTGACATCAACCGCGTGACAGAAGGCAGCCACCTCACGGCCATTGAGCTCGCAGCAATCAACAGCCACACCGCCGCTGTCCGCGTGTTGCACCACGCTGGAGCGTCGCTGCAGGCGAGATCGCCGAGAGGGAGCACACTTCTTCACCACGCTGCTTGCGGCGTGGGTGAGCCAGCCGCTCGCTTGGTCACGTTTCTGCTGAGCGAGAGTCAAGAGGTTGACGTCGATGCTGTCGACCACCGCGGGTGGTCGGCGCTGCATTGTGCTGTGGAGTCACAAAACGACGCAGTCGTGCACGTGCTGCTACAGCGCGGGGCCGATCCGAACCTCGTATCCCGGATCGCAGATGGCAAGGCTGCTGAGACTGCCCTCCACATGGCCGTGCGTTTGGATCTCGGTGGCCTCGTTTCCATGCTCCTCGCTTCGGACGGCGTGGACGTCACCGTCGTGAATACTGAGGGACAGACTCCTCTGATGATGGCCGCGTCGCTCGGCAGGTCCGAGATCGTCGCCGCGCTCATTAGCTCAATCAGCCAGCAGTACAACGAACGCTGCCATGCGCTTCTTACTGGCGACAGCGATGAGCCACCGACTTTTGCAGAGCTCGTATCGCTGGTGCCGCTCATCACGTCAGTCTACGATTTGCGGTTGATAGTGACGCTCGTCTCGCTCTGGAGCGATACCACGGCGCCACAAAACACTGCAATGGTTCTCAAGCCCGCGCTAGCCCATGTGGTCGCCAACAAACTCGTGCTCGATGACGATGCGTGCGTCTTTTTCAAGATGGTACTCAAGCACTGCGAGAAGGAGAAACTGTTGCCCATAAGCGACACGCTCCTGCTGGACCGACAGGCTGAGAAGATTAATACGCAGACGGCCGATTGGGTCGTCGAACTCAAAAAGCAAGTAAACGCCAACAGTTGGCGACTGGACGCGCACGGCGAGAGTCTCCGCTCTGTTGTCGACGGCATCAAGGATGTGCATGCGATGGTCATGGAGAATCGTGCGGCTGTTTTGACGATCAAGCACCGACTGGATGGTCTCCAGACGCAGATCAATCTCGGCAGGAGGCTATGCCAGCAGCTAGCTGAGCAAGCCAAGCTCACGTCAGACCAGCTCATCCAATATCAGCAACGACTGATCCATTGCGAAGAAAGCATCACAAGTGTAGCGTCCCACCTGAACGCCTTCCGCGAAGTGTACTTGAGCCGTCTCGAGCAGGAGGAGCGCAACAAGAAGATCAAGATGGTCTGCGGCGTCATCGCATCTGTCGTTGGCTTCGTTTTCGCGCCAGTGCTGAAAGAGATCGCCGACGCGGTTGTAGATGGTGCGAATCCGATAGAGCTCATCAAGGCGGTCTACGGCGAGGAAGATATCGCAAGTTTTCTAGCTGAGAAGTCCGATAAGCCCATGCCTCCCCAGATTCATCTGCAGCTTGAGAAGTATTCGATCCCTGTGGACGAGTTTGAGACGCTGCTTCGCGAAGAGGTGGCTCTACAACATCCGGAGTATCTGGAAGAGTGCATGCAGCGAGGTCTTGGGGCCATCCTGACAGGAGGGAAAGTTGGTATCGCCTGACTTCAGGCCCCAGTGGTGGATGCAGAAGAAGGAAACGTGGCGGTGTTAATTCGCGAGCTGCGAGGTACTTCACTCGACCTTCCACCGGAGGAAGCCGCACCTTGGGCGTCTGCGCCGTGCTCTTCGAATGAATCCATCTTTGACAGGAAACCAGCCAGCGGTGGCTCTAAGACGTCGACCACTACAAAGATCATTCAAACTCAGCGTGATAGCGGAGCTGAGCGCGTTCGAGGCGCTGAAATTGCTGGAACAACTGCGGTTGGTACGCCTATCAGCACAGATCTGACACCTGTTGTCGTTGCAAACACAGTTCCACAAGTTAGCACTTACGTACCGGTACTGAGTACACCGTCGTCCACTGATTCATCGTGCTCAGTCGAAGTCATGGAGGTGATGGACAATTTCGAGGCCTTCCCGTACCACGATTCTGTGCGACGAAGCCTTGGGGTACTTGCGAAGTTTGTTGAGCTCCGCAGCTTAGTCGTGAAACCGGACAGCGATCCGAAGGCTAGGATGACGATGCGTCGCGGGGGGACCGTCATCACGACAACAAATGAAGACATCTGCGCCGCTCAGTATGCATTCTACATGGGTTATTCAGAGGTTGGCGACGCTCTCGCAGCACGTATGAGCAATCCCCCAGCCTTCGATACCGGAGCTGTAACAAGCGTTATCCTGAAAGAGGATATCCATGACTTCCCGTTCGTGTTGATCGTACAAGAGAGCAAAGGCGACATTGAAGAATGCGAAGATTACATCGACGCGATGGATGACGAAGACGACTCGCTCGAAGGAACGATTGAGGCTGAAGCGACGCGTCTAAGCGCGGAGGCCGTTCAGTGGACTGCCCTGGACTACGCGCGTCACCTCGGATACGTCGAAATTGTCAAGCACTTGTTGAAAGTGATGGGGAAGTCCCCATCAAAGACCGAATTCAAGCGATCAAGAACGCGCGGGACCAAGCCAAGGCTGCGGCTTCGCCTGCATGACGTTGCTTGCAGATTCATTTTATGGTGGTCGTGGTATCAATAGTGCAGTTGTGTAGTTCTTG
The DNA here is from genome assembly GCA_023335855.1 of Pythium scleroteichum. Classification (NCBI taxonomy): domain Eukaryota; phylum Oomycota; class Peronosporomycetes; order Pythiales; family Pythiaceae; genus Pythium; species Pythium scleroteichum. The sequence continues at coordinate 8,776 of JAADVR010000151.1, forward strand.
TAAGGGTGAATCGATTTGAAGCATTTCCAATTAATTAGCCTTCAGCTGAATTGATTCCCAAGACTCACAATGACAATGCGTTCGCGGCATTCCGCAGCAAACTCGAAGACGTGTCTTATCACAGCCGTGTCGAATTTCTGCAAAACAGGCTGAGTGCGAGTCACACTGAGAATAGCGAGCTTGCTCCTTGGTGCGAGGGGCGCCGATTGGACGGCCACTGGCTTACCATCGAAGCTCGCGAACTGTTTCTCTTCTGCTTCGATTTCGGATTGCCAGGCGAACTCGCCAGAATCGTTAGTGAGTTGAAGCTGCATTTCAAATCTGCACAACTTGGTGTTTGTTCGCAGCATCTGAAGCGCTGAGGCGACTATATTGGGCCAGCGGTGTCTGTGAGCAGAGGCCGATATCGTGAGTGAGAACTCTTGCAAATGCGTTGCCATCGTGTGGCTCATGTCCCCAAGACACTCAAACAGCTTGAACGCGTTCTGTGAATCTGCAACGTGCATTACATCAAGCGAAAGGCGACTCGCCCGGAATACTCCGTCTTCGTAGCATCTTGAGAACACGTTGAGCGACTCGACGACGACGTTTTCGATGTGAACATCAACAAGACCTGGACAGGTGTGAAGAACCTCGCGGACCCAACCGTTGGAGAGAACATCTTCAGTGTCTTGCCAGCTGATGGTGAGCGATTCGAGCTTGGTACCGACTGCGCGAAGTAATGACAACATGGCTGGTTTGTCTTCATCACCCGGATAGTCGAAAACCAAATGTCGAACTCCTCTTGGTCTTGTTAACCGATTGACAGGAGCGACTGGATGCGTTTCCACTCCTGCTTCGTCACGGCGAACCCATGCTTCTCCCCAACCTGGAAGAAGAACGCTCAGCCATTTGTCGCCAAGCTCCAGAACACGAAGGTTGGACAGAGGCGTTTTCATCTCCACTGTACGAGAGTCTGGCTGTCGCTCAGGGTGCCCAAGCAAGAACTTTGCCGCAGACACGCGCATGTTTTCATTCTCCACTTGATGAGCAGAGAACAGGAGTGATAGTGGGTTATGGTGTTGCAAAGTCTGCACCAGGGTTGCGATGTCTCCCGCTTGCAGGCCGAGCGCCGACAGCGTGAACTTGTCGAGCGTCACGCATGCGAGTCGGCTAAATACTGCAATAGCTATCCACTGCCAAACACGGACACGATCGCCCCGTTGACCGACTTCCATGTCGTATGGACATGCGACGAGCTCGAGAAGTACCTGGCTGGAGAGGACCGCAGAGAAAATGCCGTCGAGCGTTTGCCGCGTGGCCAAAATGTCGAGTCCAACGGTTTCACACGGAACACAAGAAGCCTCAACCGGAGCAGCGAGCAGACGCTGCAGGGCTGTTGAGAACGGTAGCGCATTCTGCTCACTTAGTTCGAGGAGGAAGAGGCGCAATGTTCTGACGCGCGCTCCGCACGAAGCGATCTCGAGAATGTAGACCAGGTCGCGCAAGGACAGCTCGCCAAACGTGTTCGTAGCGTCAATTTCGACGAGCTGAAACATGGACTTCCACTTGCACTCGTACGAATGGGATGCCTTTCGTGTCGCGTGCAGTGAAGCGAGTCGCAAGGCCCCAAAGAGCTGTCGAGTCAGGTCGAATTCATGAGTTGGGTTTTCTACGATCGAGATCATCATAGGGATAACCGGCTGTTCAACAACTTGGCCTCGTCCGTTCAGTTCGTCGTCGCGCGCGTTTCGCAATCGCCTGTACTCCGCAGAAAGGTTGAGGAGGGCCACGTCTGGGAAGAAGGCGCGCTCGGCCCAGGCGCTAATCAGGCTCACGTCGGGGGTCTTGATCGTCACGCCGAGGCGGAAATGCCTCCTTCCAAACGCCTGGCACCACACGGCCGCCGCGCGTGGCCAGAGATAATGGAGGGTGCCTAAGAACTCGTCGTGGTCCTCCAGAGCGAGCAGCTCCAGCGCCTCGTGGGCCGCGCCACTGTGGGCGTCGAGCTGGCTAGAGCGAAAGGTCCACGACACCCACACGACGCCCGTGCGCAGCGCCTCGTCCACGTCGTGGCGCGGCGGTCGCTCGGGGAGCTGCACAGCGTCGCGCAGGATGTCCATGGGAAGGTGGACCTGGAGAACGCTGGCAGGAACCTGGATAAGACGATATGGGTTGAGATCTGGGTCAGGCGGTGTGGCACACCATGTGGGCCCAGACGATTGAATTTACTTAATCCTGCTAAGTACGGTTTTTTAATAGGGACAATGACCGGCGGTGCCGTCGTCTTGTGAGATCGATCTTGCTCGCGGCGCTCTGTACCTGGGGTTGGTGGCGCTCTGTAGCTGGTGGAGCGCGCCTAGTTCGGATTTCTGTGCTGCCGACCTTGCCTTGGAAAGAGCCTGGCTCGAAATGCGAGGCGTCGATACGCTTGGCGTGAATCCAGAGCACGTCTGCGACGCGGTGGTCGACGTTGATGAGTCGCAGACCGTGACGGCGATGGAGCTGCTGTGGCTCTCAGCAATCCGAAAGACTGCGTCAGTGAAAGAGGTGTCGCGTTCATTGATAGAATCAAGCGCGTGCCTCACGAGACTCCCCCAACATGATTGCAACACCAGTGTGAGTCAAAGGGGCCATCTTGAGGCGATTGAAGCTCGAGTAACACGACATGAACTTCAAACCCAATATGGACCGCCGTGGGCTACGCCTGCCATCTCGGTTACGTCGAGTTTTGTAAAGTATTACCTACTCAAGGAGGTTCACACGACTCTGCCGGCCAAGGACATATTTCAACATTTGAATATAGCACTGCGGGGCATAGTTCGCAACTGCCGTCTCTTGCGGTCGACTAGGTGCCAGGCCTTGACCTTTGTAACTGGCACCATTTATTTTTTTAATGGTGATACCGGCTCGAGACCGAGCCAGGTCGATCGCTCCATAACTAGCACTTTGTAGTGTAAGATATATTGATCATCGACTGGTCATGGGTATTCAAAGCACGACGAAAAAGCTGGACGACGTAGCTGTCTACGTGTACTTGCAGCCAGCCTGCGGTACCGTCTTCAGAGCGGTCACATCAAGACCCTTGGCTTTAGCAAGTGCCACAAGTTTATCTGTGACCTCCTGCGAGACAACCGGCTGACGGCTAAAGAGGCAAAAGCCCTCGGGGTTGAGCGGACCGGTGCCGGGCAAACACCCACCTGAGGTCTTGACCTCAGGCTTGCCAACGGTGATGATGGCCCACTCATAGTTCTCACCCTCGAAGGTAGTCTTGCCGACAAGCAAATCGTCGTAGGAGCCGGCCTCGATGACCCAGTAGGGTCCATAGAACAGCGACGGCAAGAAGCGCGGACCGACGCTGGCCTCGGCAGGCTTCTTTGGGTCCTTGATGAGGCCGTTGAGACCTGCCGTCGTGCGCGAGCCCGTGACACCGCCCTTGTTGGCGCCGTTGTCGACGCGCACGATCGTGTCCTTGCAGCCGAACAGCTTGCACAAGTTCGTGGTCTCGATCTTGTAGTCCGCCGTCACACAGTAGAGCTGGTCCTCCGGCTGGTAGATGACGGGGATCTGCTGGAGCGCGTACCAGCGGCCATCAAAGTATTTGGCGGGGTTGAACGTGGCCTTGGAGGCGTAGCCCGTGGGTGGGCAGGTCTGGGCGGAGACCGAGGCGACGAACGCGCAGAGAGCAGGGGCAACAGCGACGAAGGCACGCATGACGGTGAAGTGGAGGATTGTGGAATGGCGTTGGCGGAATGGTGCGAGCGGAGATCAGCGTCCAGAGGTCGAACGCGAGAGCATCGACTCGACATCAAGTCGCAGATTGGTCAGCGTGGGAGGTTACTTCAGACATTGGAACATCAACGAAGCAGCCAAAAACATTCTTATAAGAAGGTGTTTAGTTGTACGGCACGTTGAGTTTGATGAAAAGTCTAACGTTAATTGGTGATGCCGTGAAATTGAAACCATGTTCTGGTAATTGGACTGAGTTATGGGCACTCGGATGTTGACGTCAATCCGACTTCCTCATGCTCGGTTGGTGTTCAGCGGGCACTCGGATGAGACAACTGACCGCCGGCGGAGTTCCTTCGGGAGGCGGGCGAGTGGAAAGACCAATGGTCGTAAACGTCGCGATGATGGCGAGATTGGCAGGAGCATCCTCGCGAACATCCACTGGTGGAGTCTGTATCAGACGGCACCGTTGTATTTTTGCCCCTTGGATTGTTGCGCCGATGCCATGGCACTAACATACCAGGTACAGTGTACGTACGCAGGCGGGAGAAATACTAATATTGAATCGTAGTCGGTTTGATTCTTCTGTTTACGCTGCTCGAACTCAGCTCGAGCATGCCTGTACTATGCCCTCCTTACATAACCAGAGCTTCAGAAGAGATACTGTAGCGTGTATCCAACACTAGTACTGGGCAAACTGCCCATCGACTCGATAGTTTCAAGGTGCAGTATCACATAGCCAAGTTTCACAGAATTTGTCGCAGGCATTCTGTGGTCCAAGACGCAGGAATGGAGACCAGACGGAGATTACAGTGTTCCTGTCTCCGCAGATCGGACTGGTGGTTCGGGAAGAGGCCGCAACGCTTGTTTGCGGACAGTGGCTGCGCCAGTTTCACACTGTCCGCTGCATCGTCCGAACGAACGAACTTTCGTCGAGGAACGTCGGCGAAGGTTCCGCTGATCAGCTCGGTGCCCGCCACCTGGCTGTCGTTGTGAGTCGGACGTCAACCACAGCAGTCATGTAAACTGTCGTATAAAACCATAATGAGGTATATATACCAGTGTTAGTTCATATTAAGGTGTATTTGTGATTCGATTTGGTTCATTTTATGCCTAGTTTTGATATATTCATCGTTGAGACTCGTCGAAATGTACCCATGTTGGTTACTCTGACGTCAGTTCGTGCCCCAAGGCACGCGCCAGAGTCGGATTATGCTTCCCACGACTTCAACGCATATATTTGAAGTCGCCGGCGAAGCTAACGGTCTCTGCGTCGGCCAAAAAAGCACAAGAATTCCACAGGGAAGCTATGCTGTGACAGCAGCGGCACCGTTGATACCCTTGGACTTGGAGGGAAGGTCTCCGTCCCTCACGTCATGGAGAAACGACCAGGCATGATCGAGCTCATATCTCAATTCGAGCTCCAGCAACCACACCAAGTCCTCCCCCATGCGCGCCTTCGTCGCCGTTGCCTCTGCTCTCTGTGCGCTCGCCGCCTCGGTCTCCGCCCAGACCTGCCCGCCCGCAGGTTTCACGTCCAAGGCAGTCTTTAACCCCGCCAAGTACTTTGACGGCCGCTGGTACACACTTCAGCAGATCCCTGTGATCTACCAGCCCGAGAACGAACTCTACTGCGTCACGGCCGACTACAAGATCGAGGTGGCCAACGCCTGCGAGGTGTTCCGCTGCAACGACACGGTCGTGCGCGTCGACAACGGCGCCAACAAAGGCGGCGTCACGGGCTCGCGCACGACGGCGACCCTCAACGGCGCCATCAAGGATGCGTCCAAGCCAGCCGAGGCGAGCGTCGGTCCTACCTTCTTGCCGTCGCTTCTGTACGGACCCTACTGGATCGTCGAGGCTGGCTCGTACGATGAGCTCCTCGCCGGCAAGACTTCGTTTACGGATGAAAACTACGAGTGGGCCATCATCACTGTCGGCAAACCCGAGGCCAAGACGTCAGGCGGCTGCCTGCCCGGCACCGGTCCACTCAACCCGGAGGGCTTTTGGCTGTTCAGCCGTCAACCTGTTGTGTCGCAGGAGGTCACGGACAAGCTCGTGGCGCTCGCTGCCTCCAAGGGTCTCGACGTCACCGCGTTAAAGACTGTTCCTCAGACAGGCTGCACGTACGCGTGATTGCGATCGAACCAACTCGGTCATCACACGTGAGAAAACTGAAACATGCTCGACAGACATGAATGCTCCAGATACTAGCCCGTAATAAAAGCTCACAGCCCTCCATTTGCGACGGTACACAGCAAGTTTCCGATTTCCCTGATACGTGGCGAGCGCCTCGCTCCCATCCACCTGATGTGGCATCAGCGCCGACCATTGATACCACATCAGTGACATGTTCGACACGTTCGAAGTATGTACGTGGTTCCTCTCGCGGTCGAACGCTGACCGGATCGCCGGTTCGAATTTTGAACAGGTACGTATCGAAACTTTCGGCGACGGGAGCCAGTCGTGCGTGGAAATCAGAGCTCGGCAGGCTTCCTCTCCTTCGAAGTAGAAAATCTGAGAGAGAAGGTCGGAAGGTCTTCTCTGCCTGTGATTGGCCGAAATAGCCACGACCATTCTGGAGATGGCTTCACGCTGTTCTCTGGTCGCCGTAGAGGTCCTCTGTGTTGCTGGGTCTCCCAGCTGCCTGCAGCTGCCTGCACTGCAAAGAGAAGGCACACATGGCCCTGCACTCCTAACCCGCGCGCTCGCAGGCGGAGCATGTAGTGACTCACGGCGTGGCAGCCATCTCTTGCGGGGGTTTTCTGCACCGCGCGCTGCTGGACGAGAAGCTCAGCTGGGCCACGCAACTGCGGTGCGCTGCTCGGAAGGTCTCCGCAAAGCGCTGTTCGCCTCGTGTTTCGCGATGGATCAGTCGCTTAACGTGTTCAAGGAACCGAGTGCGCGCCGCCTCCAGTCATCATCCGTATTCGCGCTTCCCGAGTTGACGCGGGAAAGAAACGAAGGCGAGTGCAGCCATCTCCGTAGTTGTCGACATCATCCGCGAGAGGCGATACCTACACTTCGTGCAGTTGGCCTCGCCACCACTCGTGAGCAGCGATCGTCGAGACCCACCCCATCGCCCGTTTTGCGCCATGGCCAGCAAGTCAATCGTGCGCGACATCCACGTGACCGTGCCTCGCGTCGACGAGAGCGGCGACGCCACCGACACCACGGCCTACGTCTTCGCCGTGCGCGCGCGGCCGTCGCTGCTGGCGTCCTCGTCCGCGTCCTCGCTCCGCACGCGCCGTCGGCTGTCAATGACCGAGCCAACCACGCTCTCGATCGAGTGGCGCGACCCGACCACGAGCCGACGGTACAGCGAATCGTCGGCGTTCATGCCTGTCGAGTTGGCTCCGTCGGTGCCGTTCACCCACGAGGTCACGCGCACCTACGCGCAGTGCCGCATGTTCTTCCGCCACCTCTCGGCGTTCACCGACTGCCGCAGCATGGAGACCTGCGGCTGCATCCTCGGTTCGTGCCCGTTCTGGAGCATGCACGCCGTACTCAAGTTGTTTCCGTTCCCTCGACGCTCGCTGCTGAGCTTCCAGTGGTCCCACAAGGCGCTCACGACGCAGCGCATGCTCGCGTTCAACCAGCTCATGGCCTCGATCCTGCACCATTTCCAGCTATACCGCGACGACTTTTTCATCGACCGCGTTTCCTCGACCGAGTTCCACGGCTGCAAAGTGATTGCGACGCTGGAAGCATTCCTCGGTCTCACGGACGAAGTGGTGGAGCAGTTCCGCGAGGCCGAAGCGCGTCAGCAGCTCAAGATGAACTTGCGCGGGTGGCAGTCGGACCGGAAAAACTTGTACTTCGGCGACGAAGACGACGGCGGCGATGTGATCTCAACGACGAGTCGCCGGACGAGACGCGAGGCCAACGACAGTGAGGCCGACACTCAGTTCGACTCCAAGGGCGTGGACGTGGACGAAATCCTTCGCAATCTCTTGAACGACGACGACCAGATTAGCGACAATAATACCAATAGGACGATAGAGAAGTAGTAGTACGATGATCGCGGAAGGAGAGCGACAATAGAGAGTAAGTTATGATGCATTCAACGCACACACGCTCCAAAAGCGGATTGTATTCTGGATGCCCACGGCATGGCGGGGTGCATGCAAAACAAAGGCCGCGCGGCATCTCTAAGTCAGCCGGCAGTCATCATTGCGCTTGTTCAGTTGTGATGTGTGATCTAGTAGCGGAAATAGCGTTGGTTCTATGCATTCTGTTCTGGCTCGCCTTCCAGGACAAGCGGGTGTTCCACTATAGCACCGTGCGGAGGAGGATGGTCTCCTTAATCTTGGCGAGTTCGCGCTCAACGATCTCGCTGTGGATCTTCTGGACTTCCAGCGCAATGTAGCCGTGGCGAGGATTGGACTGCAGGTACTGCGACGTGACATTCACGCCGTAGTCGGACAAGACGGAGTGGATCTTGCTGAGCACACCAGGCACGTTCTCGTGGAAATGGAGAATGCGCATGGAGTTGGGACGGATCGGCAGCATATCGAGCTCAGGCGTGTTAACCGAGGACGTCGTCGCGCCAGTGTTCACGTAACGCACCAACTTACTGGCGACCTCAATCGCGATGTTTTCTTGCGCCTCCTCAGTGCTACCGCCAATATGCGGCGTCAGGATCACGTTCGGGAGGCCACGCAGCGGCGTGTCGAAGGAGAGACCGTTCTTCTCAGGCTCAACGGGGAAGACATCGACGGCAAGACCACCGAGCTTGCCCGACTCGATAGCTTCAGCCGCGGCCTCAAGATCCACGACAGAGCCGCGGGCGTTGTTGATTAGCAGGGCGCCATCCTTCATCTGTGCAATTGTCTTCGCGTTGATCATCTTCTTCGTCGACTCGATGGCCGGGACGTGGAGCGTCACAGCGTCCGAAAGTCGCAGCAGTTCTTCCAGTGTGTCGACCTGACGAGCATTGCCAAGCGGGAGACACTTGACCGGGTCGTAGAAGATCACTTTCATACCAAGAAGCTCAGCGAGCACGGAGATCTGGGAGCCGATGCGGCCGTAGCCCACAACGCCGAGCGTGGTGCCGCGCACTTCGTGGGCGCCGGTGGCGGATTTGTTCCAGACACCCTGGTGCAACTCCGACGAGCGCAGGAACAGCTTGCGGTGGAGAGCGATGATCTCCGAGAGAGTCTTCTCGGCGACGGAACGCGTGTTGGAGAACGGAGCATTGAAGACCGGGATGCCGTAGTTCGCCGCCTCCTGCAGCGCGACCTGGTTGGTGCCGATGCAGAAGCACCCGACGGCCCAGAGGCGGTTCTCGTGCCAGCCCACGCCGCTGAAGAAGTCAGCGTCGAGCTGCGTCTTGGAGCGAATACCCAGGACGTGAGCGTCGCCACCGACCTCTGCGAGCTCGGCGCCAGACAGCGCGGCCTTGTGGGTCTCCACTGTGTAGCCCTCACGCTTGAACACCTCGACCGCTCGCGGGTGAATGTTCTCGAGCAGCACGACCTTGATCTTGTCGAGCGGGTACGCCACGGGGCGCGCCAAATACTCGGCGAGCGCCGGGTCGGTCTCTGCCGTCGCGGCCGACGCAGCGGCATCCAGGGCCGGCGCTGTCGCCTGCACGGCGGAGAAGCCACGCCGACCGACGGCAGCTGAGGCTACGCGACGCAAGTTCTGTCTGGAGAGGGCCGGGAGCATTCTGAAGCGCGGAGGGGGCGAAGGAAAATGGCGTCCGCTGGGATGACTCTGCGACGAAATCCCTGCTTCAGCCGCGCGACGCGCAAACAGACCAGGAGCTACGTGTTGCATCAAGAGTGATAGTCGACCCTGTGAGTTTGTATAACCTGGCCACAGTGGAGGGTTATATGTGTTATAGAAGGCGCAAAGCCTCTATGTCTGCGATAATAGTTCCACATATTGGAGGATCCTGCAATATCATATATCAAAACTATCAGAATTTTTAAACTAGTTGTGGAGTTTTACCGAGATCTTGTCCCTAATTGATCCCTAAACTGAACTTTAACACGGGACTCCATCTCCGATTACGTCGAAACGATTGGTGGTCCGCAGAGACAGTCCTCGCGCGGCACCGCATTGGTCACGGAGGCGGAAGGATCTCATGGCGGTCCTTCCACTCTCTGTGACGTGTCAGACGTCGTGGAGGCTGATTGGGTCCCACGCGACCACAAGGTTTTCGTTCAGCGCGTCCAGCGTGCTCACCTGCTCGTCCGAGAGGCGGATGCCCAGCGCCTCAAGATTCTCCTGCTGCCGCTGGGCGCTGACGGACTTGGGGATCGTGATGAAGTCTTTCGCGAGACTGTAGGCCAGTAACACTGCGCCTCCGTCGCGCCCACGTCCTTTGCAATGCGCTGAAGGACGTCGATGCCGAACATGGTCGCCTTGGCCAGCGGCGAGTAGGCCTCCACGAGGATGTCTTGGTCGTGGCAGAACGCGACGAGCGACTCACGTGTCATCCACGGATGGAGCTCGATCTGGTTGATCGCTGGCCGGACGCGAGCTGTCTCGAATAGCTTCAAGAGATGCGCTTCTCCGAAATTGGAAACGCCGATGTCTCGCACGACGCCCTGGGCCCGGAGATCTTTCAATGCTCTCCAGGTCTCAGCACGAGTGTCCTTGTCGCCTGGCGCGTGGAGCAGCATCAGATCGATATAGGAGCAGCCTAGACGTTCGTTACATTGATTGGCCGCGGCAGTGGCTCTATCATATCCCCACTCGGATACCCAGAGCTTGGTCGTGATGAAGACCTCGTCGAGCGCCACGCCCGAGTCTCTCACCGCACGGCCGACGTCGACCTCATTGCGGTACCACTGGGCCGTGTCGATGTGGCGATAGCCCATTCGCAGCGCGCTGGGCACGGCCTCGTACGTGTCCTTCTTGCTCTTGTACACGCCGAGGCCGAAGACAGGGATCGTGGCGCCGCTCGGCAAGCGCTTGGTCGGCACAAGCCATCGCGAATGTGTCTTGGTTATCAAACTGACCAGCCATATCATCCAATCATTCTCCAACACACAATTTCGACCGACCAATCAGCATAGCAAGACCGGATCTTTCCATATCTTGAAGAGCTTTGGTCTGCTTCGAAATCTCGCACCATGGAGCGTGGCCTCACATGTGGGGTCGGCGCCGTGTGCGCTGTGGCGGTTGCTATCTATGCGTGGCCACTGCTTGGTCCGTTGCGCGAATGGGACTTCGTGCTCATCTGGGACGACCACGAGAACTTCTACGAGAACAACGTCTACCAAGGACTCTCGCTCGTCCATCTCCACGCGATGGCCACGCTCTCGATTATCAATGTCTGGGAGCCGCTCGGTTGGCTGCTGAAAGCGCTCGTGTACGCCGCTGCCGGTTTGAACTCGAGGGTTTACCGTGTCGCGACGTTGGTGTTTCATCTCGGAACTAGCATAGTGCTCGCGAAGACTTCGGCGCTTGTTCTCGCCATCATGCACGGTGGTACAATGCTCGCCGAGCGAAGTCGCTCCACAGTGCCAGAAAGACTCTCCGCAAGCTACCATTTAACGGGATGTGTGCTGAGCACATTGTTGATGTTTACAGTCCATCCTATCAACGTCGAAGTCGTCGCCTGGCCGTCCGCGCAACCATATGCACTGGCAGCCTTCTTCTCCGTACTATCTCTGCTGTTTCACAGCCGGCGGTTACATCGTGAAATGGTCCAGCGCTTCAGCTCTCAGTCCCCCCAAGCAGCGCGTGGTGCATCACCGGAGACTGAGAGCTTACCATCGGATTGGGATCGGCTTATTGACCTAGTGGCGCCTTCACCTCGCGATCTCGACACTCACCTAGCGGCAGGTAAGTTGTACGAAACGACTTTCACCAGCTCTTCTTTCTGAGTTTCCTCGTTGCCGGGTAGGATGCTTCGTCGCAGCGGTTCTTTCGAAGAGTGTCTGCGTTCTGCTGCCTGTTGCGGCAGTCCTCGTTGATATGCTGGTCGTGGTGCCGTCCGCTCTTGCGATTCGGTCTCGTTCGCACCACTTTCCAAGTCCAAGACACAGCCTAAGGCTTGCCGCTCAGTACGCAGCCAGCAAATTGCTCCTTGTGGTTGCTGCTGTGGTTTTTGTCATCGTGACGCTGCTGGTCAACCATGAAGGAGCGCACGAACACGCCGACGTAGTTACTTTGGCATTCGATGAGCGTATCGTCAAGGCGCTTGCTGCACCCGGGTGGGCACTCCTCCACGTGGTCTGGCCAAGCAATTTGCGCCCCCACTACAAGCTTAACGAAGATGAAGTCTCTCTGTGGACGAGTCCGGAGTACATGCTGGTTGTGGCCTCGCTACCTGTGGTCGTTTGTGGGATCATGGCTGGGCGGAGCAAATTCCGGGTTGCGTCACTTCTTGCAATCGCTTACTTTTGCACCATGCTGCTGCCAACCTGTGGACTTATCCAACACGGTATCGTCGCCAGGGGCGCGGATCGTTATGCTTACTTTCCTGCGCTGGTTCTCGTGCCTGTACTCGGTTATTGGAGCACAGAATGGCTCGACCTCCCTGTTCGATGGCCTGATGTGAACAACGACGTCCAATCGGATACTGTAGCTGATCATCACCCCGAGACGCGTCAAGATCAAGATAAACTGGAACAGTCAGGGTACCATTCTACTTTCAGCCGGCTAGCATTCGGCGTTGCACTTGCAATCATGCTAATGATCTCAAACCGCCAGTTGCTCGCATGGCAGAACTCAGAGACGCTACTTGAACACTCGCTCAGGTGAGACGAGATTATAATCGAGGTTCTGGAGAAGTGCCAATTTTAAATGTTCCTTAATTCGTGAAGGCTTGATCCAGCTGATTGGCGCATGGCGAACTTCGCATTCAACTACAAGTTGCGATGGGGAGGAGGCTGTGGTGAGGGTTTAGCAGATTGCAAGGACTTGCTCAACATCTACTATTTTGCGCCAGTGAAGAATCTCAAGGCTCGACTCTTCCGATACATGGCACTTTACCTATTGGGACGGACAGACTTAGCGTGTGAGGGCTATCAGCTACTGGAGAGTGAGTTTCCGACAAGCGCGCTCGTACAGAACAATCTCGCGATATGCGCATTCTTGGATAATCGCTACACCGAGACTCGCGAGCGAATTCGAAAAGCACAAACCATGGAATTCTACACCAATCGTGATAGACGCGTCGTCTCGGATAACTATTTCCGCGTGGAGGAATGGATGATTGAGGTTGCCAAGAACAACGGTCAACAGTCGGTGTTCCACGGCCGGCTTGTGTGGTAAGGCTTGAGATGATGACCATCTATTGTGGTCGTAAGATACTGCACCACGTCGTGTGAAGCAATTCGTGCGACTGCCGCGTGGTGGGAGCGAGTACGCCTCTATTCTACACTCTTCGCAGTCGCTGAAGAATTGGCTATACTTACTTGTCCACTCACGGTGTTACCCGTTGCCGCGACGGAGGAGCCGATCGAGTGAAATCAAAGCCAATTTGTATCAACGACTCGCGCACTATTATAGACGAAAGGCTTTGAATTTGTTTGGGGTGCTGGGCTACATACAATGTCGATCGCCTTTCTTCTTGGCTCGCAGGTCCAGCAGCTCCTCACGGCTGCGATCGGTATCAGCGCGCTCCGTCACGACCTCATACCCGCCGTAGGCGCCGCCTTTCTTGACGCGGTACGTGTAAGTCGTGCCAGCCTCTGTGCCTCCCGCGTAAGTGCCGAACGCGAGCTTCTCGTCGGCTGTGCGCTTGCGTTTCTTGCGCTCATCTCGCTCATTGGAGTCTTCTTCCTCTGGCGGCGGCGCCTTGATGTACTGGAACGGCGTCGACGACACGAGATCTGAGCTGAACGCCGAGCTGATAGACAGCGACACGTCGCTGAGCACCATGCGGATGATTCGCGTCTCCTCTGCGAAGGTCACTGGGTGTTGGATGATGATCGCGTCGCCGATTGCAAGCTCCTGCAGGAACTTGGTGCCTGGTTGTCCCATGATCGTGGTGCCGGACGACAGGATGCGCCCGCTTCCCTTCACCTTGACGATCTTGAACTCCTCCTTGGTCTCCTTCTTCTCCTTGCGGGCGGCGTCTCCGTGATCATGGTCGTCGTCCTCACGCTCACGCTTCTTCTTGTGTTTCTTCTTGTTTTTGGTCCTGGAAAGCGACAGAGACGCCGTTAGAGAGCGCAGCGATGCACACTTCCGTCAGTGCAGAGCCTACTTGAGCTGGATACCGCCCTTGAGCTGCAGTCGCCCGCCGACGGCCTTAGAGTACGCTGCACTACTCGACATGTCCACGCTTTGGTGCCAGTGGAACATTACCGTGTTTGATAGAGTTCTTAACTGCACTCGGAGATCACAGACGACGAGTCACCCCGTCCGGCACGCGTCCGACTTGCCAACACATGATGGTATTTGGGAGGGATGTCATGGATTCCCACACGTTCACCATCAATAAAGTACCCATCGGTCAGACCGCTCGGCCAACAAACGATCGAGAAGACGAGACCATGGGACCGAAGAAGGGCGGCGTGAACTCCAAGGTCGAGGCGGCCAACGCCAAGAAGGCGGCGGCCGCGGCCGTTAAGAACGCCAAGGCGCAGGCGCAGGCAGAGGCTACCGAGGCCGCCGAGTGGTCCAAGGGCTCCAACAGCCGCGGTGATGCCAAGCGGCAGGAGGAGGAGCGCAAGCGCGCCGAGGCCGAGGCCAAGAAGGCCGAGCTCAAGCGCCTGCAGGATCTCGAGGACCACTCGATGAGCAAGATCGAAAACAAGTCGGCGATCCGCCAGACCCAGGCCAAGGCCAAGAAGGAGGAGAAGAAGCCGTGGGAGCTCGCGCTCGAGCCGGCCGTCAAGAAGAGCAACAAGGGCTCGCGCGCCGCGCCGGCCAGCAGCGGCAAGGTCACGCAGGCCATGATCCAGGCCAAGAAGGAGGCCGAGGCCGCCGCGGCGGCCAAGCTCGCGGTCGAGAACGCCAAGGGCATCAAGTTCGACACCAACTACGGCGAGAACCGCAACCGAGTGGCTGGCGTTGAAGGCGAAGCTCGCAGTCTGGACGCCGCTTTGGATGTAATGTCGCTGGACGACAAGGAGCTGCTCAAGCACCCGGAGAAGCGCCAGAAGGCGGTACGTTGGCACTGTGATGGAAAATGGAAGGGTAACGCGCTGATTCTTCTCTCCACTGTAGGCTTTCAAGGCCTACGAAGAAGCTATGCTGCCTGTCGTGAAGGCCGACTACCCAGGTTTGAAGTTGTCCCAGTATAAGGAGCGCATTTTCGAGGCGGTACGCTGTGGGGTGTTCATTCGTGCTGGTCTTCGATGCACTAATTCTTGTGTTGGTGGTGCGAAACTGCAGTGGAAGAAGGCTCCCGAGAACCCAATGAACCAGGCAGCAGCGGCTTACAACGCCAAGAAGTAGATAGAGGCAACTGTGGTGACGATGACGTGGGCGAGGCTGGTGGACAGGGGTGGATAATAAACGACGCCTCAATATCCCATACTCACGTTCACACTATGAATAGATACTTATTGCTTCGTGAAGAAAGTAACGGCGCAAGCGCATGACGACGACGTAGGAAAGTCCTGTCTTCTCGAAACCAGCATGATCGCCTCGCTGTGAGTGTCGGAAGTACGATCTGGTCACTGTCGTACAAACGCCAAGCGCCATGATTGGCCGCCGCAAGCAACGAAAGCGTACGTGGACTACAGAAAGCGTTTTGTCTTTGCGATTGATGTCATCCTTTGATCTAGGCATCGTGTTCATTGACGGTATCCCAATCGAGTCCGCGACACTTGACGCAGGCGAATCAGGCGTCCAGAAGGAAGACCCAACGATTAATCCTGCGGCGTTGAAAGAACTTGAGCCCCGCGCTGTAAGTAATGTGGTGGGGAGCTACTTGACGTGTTGACTAAACGAATCTATCAAACGAAGCTGTTCGAGAAATATGACGCCGACGGATCCGGTGGCATCGATCTGGACGAGTTCAAAGTTCTCCTGAAGGATTTAGGGATTCATTTGTCTGAACCGAAGGCGCTTGCCTACTTCAAGCGATGCGACAAAATGCGTCGCGGCCATATCTCTTTTGAAGAGTTCCGTTTGGCGCTGTACACGTGTGACCCAAAGAATCCAAATCGTTCTATGGGATTTGCTCCAGGCCAGGCGTTGTCACCGAAGGATCTGTTCGAGATGTTCGACAAAGAGGAACAAGGCGCGATTGATCGTGCGACGTTTATCGAAATCCTCGAGTTTCTGGGCCGCAAAATGCCGTTGGACCAAGTGGAAGGCATTTTTGCCACACACGAAGATGTAAGGCAGATTGATATGTTGGCGTAGGGCTGATGATGGAGCTGACTCTTTTCTTTGTGATTCCAAGCCTGAGATGGAGATGATGCCTTATTACCAGTTCAAAAAAGTCTGGTTGAGTTTAGTCGATGTGCGAGTAGAGCTCCGAAATCGACACGAGAAGTTTAGTCGCTTCATGACTCCTGCTGCATTGATGAAGAAACTCGAGGTTCTTATCAATGAGGAAGAGAGACAGGAGACACGGATGTTGCTTGAAGCTGCAACCACACTAGATGAAGAACGCGTCGCCGCGTATCGTCGATGGCTCATAGATGAGTCGATTGCTCTTGCAAAGCTCGTACTTGCAGAAGCACTAGACGCCGCTGGTCAAGTCTACGTGTTTGGTAAGGGTCTCTTCGGGCGCTTCGACGGTGAACCGGTGGTGCCAGATTTCGTAGACTTCATGGATTATGAAGTCGTGAGAGATCTGTGGAAGTCGCGAGTTCACCCAGACAATGACGCACTTGCGCATGATATGAGGCTGCTAGCAAAAGATGGTGTTGCTAGTGGAGAGAACGCGGATTTGCCTGACGAGGAAGTTGGCGGTGATGGAGCCCGTGACACTGGAGATCCGACTTCGGTCCGAGTTCGCCCATCGACCCATCCTATTGGCGATAAATTATCTCCACCACAGACTTTGTCGAGAACCAAAATGACCATGATTGCAGCTGCGCGAGCATTTTCTGGGCGGCAGACGTCACTTGTTCCAACATTTTTGTGGGGGAAGCGAGTCCGAAAAGTTGCATTGGGACCGGCAGTGGCGTACGCACTCACTGATTCTGGAGAAATTTTCTGCTGGGGAGGAAACAAAAGGAAATGGCGATACTTTTACGACGCTGCCACTCTCGATGCTGTTGATAAAGGATTCCAAAATGCAGGGGGAGAAGGTCCCAATACACGTTTGACGACGACGAGGACAGAAATGCTGAAGCAAACACTTCCATCTCAAGCAGAACAAAATCAGCATGAGCATGAGGATCTCTATCTTCGTCAAAAGTACCGGAGAACATTTGTCAAGCCTGTAAGGCCGTTAGCAACTGAGGAGCAAAAGCGCAGGAAGCTCATCTTGCTCGGCCAGTATTTTGATCTACTGCCTGTTGATGTACCAGAGATAGACCTGCCCGCCAAGAAGGCATCAAGGGATAAACGTACCAAGACCAGACAGAAATCCACGACGGCGAAAGCAGGGAGTTCGGAACAGTCTACTGATGAGACCGCTAATTCTATGGCTGGTGAAGCCTCGCCAACCATCGCTTTTCCGAATCCTCGACCTCGCCAATCGTATAAAGTTCTTCTCGAAACGGTTGAACCCGACCTAAACGTCGATGACCTGGTGGTTGCGTTGGAGCTACGCGGTGTTCATCTTGCGAAGCAGACTCGAATGGACTTGATTGACAAACTAGGTGACTGTCTAGAACTCGAGCTGGAATGCTTGGGTCAAAAGTTCCATGCGTATATGAAGGAGCAAGACAAGGCTGCCAGGCGCGCAAAGCATGATCGGCATGAGAAGAGCCTCCAGGCCATTTTGGTGAAGACAAATATGCTTTGGAACGAGCTGCGCATCCTACAAGAAGATATAGTGAGGATCGAGCATGATGACTTCGCGAAAACCGAGAACGAATACATCGAGATGAAGAGACAGATTGCCCGAGCGAAACAAAAAGTAAGGCGCCAGGCTCGAGAAGGCTTCCGCTCCGACAGTTCCGGCCTGTACTTGAATGGATTGACTTCTAGAGGTGCTCCTCAACAGTTCTTCAACGGAAATCAAGCATTGATTGATATTTCCGTGGGTTCCCGACACGCACTGGCGATTCATCAAACAGGAAAGCTATTCACTTGGGGCGTTGGATCATTCGGTCGCCTTGGCGGAGTGCGCAAGCAGTCAGGTGGAAAGGGGACAGAATCGCTTCAAGAACTTGACAGCAACGGAAGGACAGGTGACGATGACATCGATGCCTGGCATAGCGACATCCATACACCTCAGATCATTTCGCCGCTTGAGACTCTTCGGTTTCGTGAGGTCTGCTGTGGGTACAGCCACAGCTTGGCTTTGACTTCCCATGGCGAGGTATACGTCTGGGGATCTGCAACTCACGGTAAGCTAGGCATCGGTTCAGTTCCTCCTACTTCGGTGGAGAGCTTTACTCTCACTCCCCTTCGACTTCACTTCGCTGGATCCTCAACAGTTCGTGTTCGGAAAATATCGTGTGGTCCATCCCATTCGGCACTGCTCACGAATGACGGCGCGTTGTTTGTGTGGGGTAGTGGAGACGGAGGAAAACTCGGTCTTGGAGATGGGCGCGATATTGGAGAAGATTGCGTTCCTCGTAATGGTGGGCATCTTGGTGTGATCGAGTCCCCAACCCGTGTCGCGATCTTGTCCAAGGAAAATTGTGTTGAAGTAAGCTGCGGGGTGGCTCACACTGTGGTTTTGACCGCGGCGGTGACGAATAGAGGAGACGGGAGGGTGATTGGAGGTCGTGTGTACGTAGCCGGTAGTACCCACGCGTTGGGCAGATTCACTCCGACATTCACGGCTTTACGAATACCTAAAGACGATGGAACTGACGATACCTCGTTTCAAGACGACTCAACCTCAGTCGCTATAACTCGGGTGAGTTGTGGTAACGCGCATACCGGTCTCGTCACCATGGACGGCGAGTTGTTGACATGGGGAAACAACGCAGGTGGGTGCACTGGACATCCCATCGTTGAGCCGCAAATCAAGGTCCCCACTCGGATTAGCTGTTTGTACCAGTACCCACGCAACCTCTGCCTCGAGAATGGTGTCCACGTCTATCAAAGCAGTCAGAACGCCTCGTGCATTGCTGAACTGGCGCTCGAGAGACTTACTACTCTAGCTGATGCGTCATCGAAGTCATTTTCGCAAACTCAGCAAGAGATGTGTCCATTTTGGCAAGTGCAACTGAGTGCGATGAGTCGCATCGAGCAACTCGTGGTCGTCTTCAAGCGCGCTCCATCCTCATGGACTGGAGTACGATCCACACAACGATCCGAAGGACCGCAGTTGTCGACAAAGCGTCCGAGCTCGTCTTCGTCAACATACAGAACGTCTCGATCGTTATCATCGCCAACGTCGCCTGGTACCAAGTATGTCGCTCTCATCAGCGAGAACCCTTTTGATCGAGAGGAACGCGGAAAATATTCGGTTGCGAAAGCGAAGGGGCAAAGCATTTTCTCTTCGTTCATCCTCGAGAGAGAAGGTGATACACAGTGGGTTTGGAAGCCTCCTGTGGACACATTCGGACAGTTCGTGCGCATCCAGATGGATAGTGCTTTCGGGATGCTGAGTCTTGTAAACGTATCTGTGAATGGGTCAAAGGCTGATGAGTACAACGGGTCTCGAGTGAGCGACATAGTCTGCGCCGAGGGCATGACAGTGGCGATCTGCCGACCGCTGAGCTCGAACGAGATGGTTCGAGAACGTTTCCAGCGAGCTGTGCGTGCTGACCGCAATGCTCTCTGGATACTGGAGCAAATGGAGACTTTCCATCCATTTGTCCGGGAAGAGCTGGATGCCAAACCACCTGAGAGAGACGAAGACACAAAGTCAAAGTGCGTTTTGTGTCGGCCGAAAGAGCGATGTGTGATTTGCTTGCTTGACGACGCGGCATTTTGCGTCGAGATTGAAAAGGACTTGGCACAAAAGCGTAGAGAGCGTGAACATCGGCTTCGTGAGCAACTGGAGCGTGAACGCCAGCGTCAAGAAGAAGTGCTTCATCACCAAAGAGCTATGATGCGAGGGGGCGAGGATATCACTCGAAATAAAGCTCGTGAAAGTGAGCGGAGGAAAGATGCGAGAGACGCCAAGGCCAAGGCCGAGACAGCGGCGAAGCTGAAGAAAGAGACAGACATCCCAGCAGATTTCAGCTCTCTCGAAGTGCTCAAGAAAACCATGCCTCTCGAAGAAAAATGCCAGAAATTACTTACCATGAACATGCGGACGGAAGAAGAAGAAGAAGAGGCGGAAAAGCGCCTTGCTGCTGAGCTGTTCGCGATCGACCCAGTCGCAGCCATGGCCAGCCAGGCACGAAAAGACAAACTCAACCCAGGTTCCCCGAACCAGCAGTCCGGATATACAGCGTCAATGGTGTCGAAGGCTCCTCGGCGATCAATGCTCACGCGTCTCGCCTCCCTCTTCTCTTCGAAGCAGAAACTCGCAGTAGAGAATGGAACACCACTCACTACTGTCGAGTAAAGCATTCGGCAAGCGTTTGTGTTTCCCTGTTCTCACGAAGTCACGCGAGGACAGCCAAAGACGAACTCATCAACGTGAAATGGATGTTCATAACGTCACTCGCCTCTCCGCTCGAGGCGTATTAGCCTTCACTGACACTCAACATCAAGTATTCTGATCTAGGGGTGGGCGTGCTCTCTCACGTACTGCGACGTTCGCTTCGCCTGATTCAGCAACGACTCGATTGTCGACTCGAGGCTCAGCGACGATGACGTCGAGCTTCGATTGTCCGTGTAGGAACTGTTCTGGAGAATGTCAAACTGGTCGGCGACTGTGTGCCGGCGCTGCTTGACGTAAGACGAGGACGCGACTTCGACTGGGGTGGAGTTCCAGCTGTTGAGTTCGTACTCGGTTTCGCTGTCCGCCTTGCTCGCTGGAATAGGCTTGTTGTACAGCAACACTTGCTCCTCGACGAGGTCATGAAGGTCCATCTCGAACGACTCACTCTTGCGAGTGCTGCCTCGTGAATCGGTGGATGAACCCACGGACCTCGACTTGGTCGTGCGCGTTTTCTGGAACGACGGTGTTGTGTGACCGGCATGGGCCAGCGACAGCTCTTCGATTCGCATGGCGACCTTGGTGAGGATACGCTCCATCTTGGCCCACCATTCTTGAGAGATGTGGCTGCTGACACCACTAGGATCTAGCCGCCACAAATCCATCGTGCCAATGCAAGATCGGCTCCCCGCAGCGGTGTAGATGGGCAAGCTCAAGTAGGAGACGACGTGGGCGTCGGTGTGGAGCGGATGGGCGCGGAAACGATCGTCCTTGCTCAAGTCAGGAACGAAGAATGCCGACTGGTGGTACAGAGCATACGAGCTCGCGCTCTCATCCCGAGCCACGACATCCTCCGTCACCACCTCGATGCAGTCGTCGCTCACGGGCAGAGGCTCCTGGTAGCTGTACGCGAGGCAGAACACCTGACGCTCTCCAATCAAGTGGATGCTGCAGCCATCCCACTGCGTTGCGAGGCTTCCCACAACGGTCTGCGTGAGCTCCTCGAGCACGGCATCTCGACGCAAGTAAACCATGGCCGTGTGAGCGTTGAGCTTGAGCTGGCTCGCCATGTAGTCGATGCGTTCTCGTTCCTTGGCGCCCTGAGGGATCGGCGCCTTGGGGAACGGGTTCAACCAGTCGAAGTCCAACTCGTACTTGATTGGAGGCGTCTTGAGTTGACGGAACTGCATCGTCGACCTCTTCGGCGGCGTGAGCACTGCCGTCGCGGTGGCGGCTGTCTTCTTCTTGGAAAGACGGAGCTGGAACTCGCCCAAGTCCAGTGGCTCGAGTCCGGAGTGGTCGTTCGAGAAGCTGCGGCCGCGAGCGCGAGTCGGACCGGCGCTGAGGTTGAACTTCTTCTCCGGAGGCGGCAGCATCTCCGCCGCTCGGCTGTGGCGCCGCGTTCGCTCCACCTGCTTGATGTTGACGTCTCCGATCTCGATCGTCTGCGCGCGGCGGGACCGGTTCACGGCCACGTACTCGTCGTCGCTGACGATGCCCGACGGGTCCGTCTCGTCGAAGAACGAGTTGGACTTGTACGGAGGCAGCTCGCCGGCGTCGCCGATCTCGCTCTCGGGGTTCGTGTAGCTCGACTGCTCTTCGCTCGCCCACGAGGACGCCACTGCCTTCGGCGACGGCGGCGTCAGCATGATCGGAGCAGCACGGGCGTGGGCGGAGGCCGGCGCCTGAACACCAGGCGCGATCACGGGAAGCGGAGGCTGTGGCACGGCCGGTCGCGCGGCCGAGGTCTGCGCGCGGCGACGAGAGACCGACTCGGGAGCCGTGTAGCGACGCGAGGACCTGTCCGTCGTGGGCTGCGGCGTTGAGTCCGTTCGTCGGGGCAGCTGCGCGTCGGTTCTCGCGCGCGCGCGCAGCACGTCGCGAGCCGCCATCTCGGCGTCGCGCTCGAGGTTGTTGCCCATGCCGGTGACGCGCTCGAAGCCGCTGTTGGTGCCGCCGTAGAGACACTCGGCGCAGACGCGCTTCTTCTTGCGCATGGCCGTCGGGTTGGTGATCGTCGAGAGACACGGGTCGCACACGCCCTGGAGACACACCTCGCAGCGCTTCTTCCACCGGAAGGCGTGGAACCGCTTGCCGCACACGGCGCAGCCGCCGCTCGCGACGGGCGTGTGGCGGCCGCCGTCCCAGTCGTCCTCCGAGTCGGACGTCTCCATGCCGGCCGAGCTCGTCTTGCGCATGCTCCGGTTCCCGAAGAGCCCCTTCTTCTTGGGCCGCGCGCCGCGGTCGCTCTGAGGCAGCCGCTCGGTGGCGCGGTGCGGCGTGAACGAGTCGTGGAGCTCGGTCGTGCGCATGGCCGGCGCCGTGCGGCGCAGCGCCTCGTCGCGGCCGAGTCGCACGCCGTCGACGAGCGGCTGCAGGCGCGTGAGCGCCACGACGAGCCGCCACATCTCGCTCGTGTTGCTGGCGCGCACGCTCACGCGCTGCTCGGTCTCGCTGAACGAGCAGCCGAGCACGACCTCGAGCGAGAGCTTGTCGCTGTCCTCCTGCTGCACGATGTAGGTGACGCTGAGCTGGTTCTTGGCGAGTCGGCGCGGCTCGAACTCGTGGTGGCGGTCGCTGAACGACGGCACGAGCACGGAGCGCAGCACGTAAAGCAGCGAGGGCACGGGCTTGGTCACGGTCGTGGACGTGCCGTCCGCGAGCACCGCCACCTGCGTGCGCTGGAGGTGGGTCGCGAGCGTGTACTCGAGGAACAAGTGGTGGTCCTGCCCGGGCACGCGCTCGTGGTCCTGCAGCGCCTGGTTCCAGAAGCTCGCGTGGTGGATCGCGAACTGGACGTTCGTGTGCTCGCGCTCGTTCGTGTCGTGGCGCACGAGCCCGTAGTCGGCGATGCAGCCGCCCGACGCGTAGAGCTCGGGCAGCAGCTTGGCGAAGAGCTGCGACGTGTGGCTCGCGCGCAGCACTTGTTCGACGTCCTCGATGGCGCCGCGCAGCTTGCGCACGGCGCGCACGCTGCGCGCGGTCGCGTGGGCCGCGCCGACGCCCTCGAAGATCTCGACGTGGTCGCTCGGGTGCGTGCCGATGATCTTCCACTGCTGCGGCGTCTGGAAGATCTCCTTGGCGAACGCGCGGCCGCACTTGCGCGCGCGGTGCTCGCCGTCGACGACGGGCGCGCCGCGCGACCGAGCCGACATGGTCGCGGTCGTGTCGGGGGGATTCTCGAGTGGCGAGCTCGCCCTCTGGCAGAGGCGGAGGCGGGAGAAGGGCGGCGCGCCGGTCGCGCAGCGTGGGATCTGCGCCCAGAGCTCTCTCTGCCAAGTGGCGGGCGGCTCGTGCACGCGACAGGGCCGGGTCTGAGTCGCCCAATGGCGGTCTGGCGACTCAGACCCGAGTCAGTTTGCCACCTGGTGGGCCGCCGCTTCGTTGAAGGCGCCTCTGACCGGCACGAGCGGAGAGGCCCGGCCCGCTGATCGTCCAGAGCTGGTCGACCACGGTGGGACGACTCAGTCGGCGGCTGGATGATCCCGCTCCCTGGGCCGTGGTGATTTCACTGGATCGTCCACCCTAAGTACGCTTGAGCAGCTACATGCGCACTTAGCGGAGTAAAGGCGCTTCGGAATGATTTTGAACCGACTCGCTGGTCTGGCTACCTCAAGTGAATTCCAGAAGTGAGGGACCCGTGGAAGCTGGGCGCAGCCACCTGGTCCTGCCCTTTACGGCGGTGGACGATGCACATGGCGGCGGGCGGTCATTCTCCTGCTGGACGCAAATGCCGCGCGTCTTCCAGAGCCACCACGACGAAGAGCCCGAGCGGCTGACGGCCGCGGCGGCGCGCTCGAGCGAGGACGCCGCGCGGCTGCGAGCCGACCTGGCGACCTCCCAGGAGCTCGCGTTCCCCATGGACCGAGCCACGCCGCCGCGCAATGACACGTCGGTCGGCGTGAGTGCCAACTCGATCCTCGCGCAGAGCTCGGGCAGCAGCAGCAGCGACGCGGCGGCAGCGACGCTCACCGCGGACGCCCAGCAGCCGCTGCGCACGAGCTACTTCACCAAGCTCGCGAGCCAGTTGCTCAACCGCGAGAGCGTGGGCAGCGAGCAGAGCAGCGGGTACGGCTCGGCGCCGTCGGGACAGTTCAACGATTCGCTCATTCGCTCGCCCGAGTTCGATAAGATCAGTCTCGACTCGGCGCCCATCATTGCCGCCGCCAAGTCCTCCACCGACACGAACAGCAACATGACTAACGCTGCGACATCGACCGCCGTCTCTTCGTCCGAGATGGACGCCAGCGTGGGCCCGTCGGTGTCGGCGTACAACCCGCGCAAGAACGAGAGCGCGAAGGCGGCTCGGCCGTCGGGACGCGCCCGACTGTCCTCCGACCTGTCGTCAGTGCAGCGCGAGATGGAGAACAATGCCTACGCGTCGTCCGTGTCGGAATCCACCTACATGAACATGCGCAAGACGCTCGACCCGGAGGCTCTTCTGAACGGTGACGTGCGCAACGCAGGGACGAGCGCTGTACTCAGCAGCCTTCGACCGGTCACCAACCCGTTCGACCTCACGCTCGACCCGAACATGCCTGGCCCTGACTTCCAGCGACGACGCGCGGCGACGACGACCGCAATCACCCGCCAGCCGACCATCGGGCGTGTCACGAGCTTCGAGCTTCCGGACACGAACCGCTCGCAGCGAAGCTGGACGGTCGCCGGCCAGGTGCCGCCGCCGGCGCCAGTGATCCTCGCCCACGACCCGCGTGGCACGTTCCGCACGACCAATCGCGACACTGCCCAGCAGATCTTTGCCTCGCAGCAGGTTCGTCTCCAGAACAAGTGGCAGACCGATATGTGGATCTACATGAAGAATTCGCACCCGTTTCTGAGCGTCTGCACGGCCCACCGATGGCACCCGTACAAGAAACAGGACCGCCTGCTCGTGGTCGTTGTCGCGCTACGTAAGTCTGGTTTGGCTTTGATCTGATCTCGGGATGTGGCGTCTGACGTTGTCCGGTTGTGATCCCCAGTGCTCGCAATCTTTCTCTGTGGTCTCTATGCCACGCAGGATTGCTGCAAGACCGTGGCGGATACATCTATCGCCGTCATCTCCAACAGCCAACGACACCTGCTTGATGAGCTCGTGGAGGAGGAAGAATCGTCCTTCGAGCAGCGTCATCGCGTGCTCGCCGAGGACGTCAACTGCCAGCCCTTCGGCGCGAGCTGCGACGCCTCCAAGAACCTCTGTTCTCTTGGCGCGACGTGCAAGGACTCCAAGTGCGTCCCAACCGAGGCCAGCGCGAACACCACCGCGTGCTCAGCGAACGCCCAGTGCCCAACGGGCTGGCGGTGCTCGCCCTCGCGAGGCAAGTGCCGTCCGTCGCTGGGGCTCGTGTGCTACCTCCCAGTGGGGAGTACGAACGGCCATACATCCCGTGGTGTCTCCTTTGCCGCTGAAGACGGTGAGAACACGCCGACCCCAGCCGCTGGCGGCTCGAACGGCAGCGGTGGCGAGTCGGCACCTGTGGACGCGATCAGCGCCATCGCGACGCTGATTCAGTATGCCAAGGACAACAACATCACGTTGAACGGCACGACCGCCGTCATCCCCTCGCCGAATCCAACTCTGTCGGCGACGCCAACGCCGTCGCAGACCACGAAGACGCCGACGCCGACCACGCCGGCTCCAAGCGCCAACTGGAACTTCAGCTCCGGCTCGGGCGTGAACAAGGACGACGCGATCCTCGACCCGTCGGCCTTGAACGCGACCATCGAGAAGTTCATGATCACGCTCACCAAGCCCACGAACGGTGGCGTGTACACCGTCTCGTCCAAGATCCCTATCGCGTGGGAGGTCAAGATCCTCGAAGGCGATCGCGTGTTCGTCAACACGCTCAAGTTCCGCGTCGACTTCAGCCGCGATGGCCAGGTCTTCGACACGGTGGTCTCTGATATCGAAAGTGATTCGATCCTTGCCGAGTCCCCCATCAAGTACCACTACGACTGGGATCTCGCCAAGAACAACACGCTCGCGTGTACCAGCTGCGTGCTCCGCGTGTGCACGCAGCAACAAGACTCGGCCGTCGACCCCGTGTGCATTCGCACGGACGGCGCCTCGATCTCGGCCTCGGTGACGTCCAGCTCGACGGCCGGCCTGCTCACGACCACTCCGGCGTCGCAGCCCAAGATCACGTTCCGCATCGTGCGCGAGATCCTCGAGTGCGAGTGCGGCGTCAAGTACTCGTCGTTCGTCACGTACTCGTACCTGCTCGCGCTCGTCTTCCCGTTGGCGTTCGTCCTCTTCGAGCAGTTCGTCACGTTCTACCAGGACAGCAAGGTGCTCGGCATGTTTGCTCGTCGCGGAGGCCCCAAGATGCCCGTCATCGGCTGCTACGCGGCCGAGGCGACCAAGCGCGGGCGCCTCGTGCTCGTCGTCGTTGCCGTCGCGCTGATCTTCGCCTGCGGCATGGTGCTCGCGCGCATCACGTCAGCCAACTTCATGGGCTCCAAGGGCGACGTGGCCGTGCTCTGGGTCGTCATGTTCCTGCTCGTGCTCGTCATCGGCTTCATCTACAGCTCGGCCACCTACTACCTCATCTTCACGGTGCGCTGGTACCGGGACGAGAAGACCATGAACGACGGCTTCGCGGCCTACACCGACTTCGCGCTCATGCTCGGCGAGAACGCCAACCACACGGTGCTCCAGGCGCAGCCGCCGCACGGCCAGCCGCTCAACCACCCGGCCGGGCTGAGCTATCAGTGGCCGCAGGACCACGGCACCAACTCGTCGCGCAGTGGCTACAGCACAGCCATCGTGAGCCAGCGCAGCGGCATGGCCGTGGTCTGAGCGGCCTCTTGTTGTTTCGTGTCGTCTAGTGATAGTTACCGTCCAGTGGAACCTAGAGCCGCGAGAAGCGAGACCTTTATTATTGGAACAATGTAGATTACCGTATCTGAACTTGCTTGGGTTGCAGCTAGTATACACACATGGGTACATCGTACTTACACGAGTGTATAGTCCTGTTTCGTACTTCTGCGGGATTATTTTGCATCCATTGGTGCATAAGAGTAGCTACTCGTGATTGGTAGAATCTTTCTGTAACATCGTCTGATTGGTGGAAAGTGTGCTAGGCCCCACGCGCCAGTCGATCGCTTGGTTGGAACCTCCGTTTTGTCCTGTGGGGAAGCAGTCATTTCTCTCCGATTTCTAATCAAGCGAAACAATGGTGAGCCTCGCGATCTCGTTCTCCGCCGTCGCTCCCCTCCTCCTCCGCCGTGCATGACGATCCTGGGAACCAACTCCCACCTCTGCTCGCCAAGCGGAGAACAGTTTTCCTCCTCACAGCACTCACAGCGTCCGCTACCAGCAAAAGAACAGAGAAACATGGCGTCTAGGAGGAGGCATCCGAGCGGCGCGCCGGAGATCTGCTGCAGCGACTGACTCGTGTGTGTGTCTCTAGGGCAAGCGCACTAAGAAGGTCGGAATCTGTGGCAAGTACGGCACGCGCTACGGCTCGTCGCTGCGTAAGGTCGTGAAGAAGATCGAAGTGTCGCAGCACGCCAAGTACAACTGCGCCTTCTGCGGCAAGGACAGCATCAAGCGCACGGTCGTGGGCATCTGGAAGTGCAAGTCGTGCCACAAGACGCTCGCGGGCGGCGCCTACCTGCTCAACACGCCGTCGGCCGCCACCGTGCGCTCGACGCTCGCGCGTATCCGCAAGACCCACGACGAGAACCAGTAAGCGGTGTCGCGTCGCGTTTCGCTGTACGAGAGAAAACCCAGAGAGGATCAATAAGGAGCTCGCCACTGTTTTGCCCTCTCTCTCTCGTCCACTAGTCTTAGGTCTCGAGCGACTCGATGGCGTAGCGGATCATGTAGACCCAGTTCTCCACCTCGGCCTCGCTCTGCACGCCCACGACGAAGAAGCGCTTGGAGCTCAGGAGGTACTTGCCCTTGGTCCATTCGTTGACCTCGACCTGGAAGCAGTTGACCTTGGCCGCCACCTCCGGGTCGCACGCGCTCACCTTGGCGCCCTTGAGGAAGAGCGACGTGCCCTGCCGCGGCTTGGCGCCCGTCACGTCGTCGTACTGCAGCGAGAGCCGCGCCGAGTGGAGCACGGCGAACCGCTTCTTCCACAGCCGCGCGTTCGTCAGGCCCTTGAACTTGAGGTGCGAGAAGAGACTCGACTGCTTCTTGACGTACACCGTGCCCGTCTTGAGCCGCAGGAACGTCGGCACTGTCCGTAGCACGCGCTGCGGCGACGGCGCCTGGTACGTCAGCTGGCTGTCGTCGTGGTACGACGACGTCGACGTCAGGCGCGACGAGCTGCGGGTGTCGAGCACCACCAGAGCGCCATCTCGCGACGACCCTCGACGGCCGTCGCTCGAGCCGTCGTCGCCGATCGACGTGAGCGACCGCCGCCGCACGCGCAACGCCGCGGCTGGCGCATTGTTCGGGTTGCTGCCTCGCCGTGAGAAGGGCGAGGATGCCGACGACGACGACGACGAGGACGAGTGCACGGGTACCGAGATCTGCATGGGGCGGCAGAGACTGTCCTTGGCCTTCTCGAAGAAGCGCTGGCGCAGTTCCTTCTCCTGCTGCTCCCGACAGTCGGTGATGCGCGCGCTGAGTTTGTCGAGCTGGCTGCAGAGCATCTGGCTGCGGATCACGTCCTGCATGAACCCGTGGCAGAACTCGTACTTGACCTTGAACGTCGGCGGCCGTGCGTCGCTCGAAGACGTGTCCTGTTTGAGCCCAGCGATGAACGTGTCCAGTCGTCGGATCACCGCAAGCCGCTCCAGGTCCTCGAGGTCCTGGCGAAAGCGACCCAGGTGTGCCTTGATCGGGCTCGACCCACGCAGGAGTTCCTCCTCGAAGACCGAGCCGATGACGCTCGCCGTCTTCATGAGCATGCGCTGGGAGACCGAGAGCTGGTCGAGCATCGTGGTGAGCACGCTCTTGACGGTCTTGGGCGGCCGCAGCGCAATGCGGTCTTTCAGTGAAGCCTGCTGCGCTGACTGCTTGGGCGGCTGCTCCGCATGGAAGATTGACCGCATGCTTCGCTTCTGCTTGGGATGAGCGAGCGCACCGATGGCCCCGCCGACGCCGAAGGCACCAGAGGCGATGGCGCTCGCGGCGGCCGCGAGACTGCGGTCTGAGCTGGGCCGTCGCGTCGATGAAAGCGTGTAGCAGTTGCTGCAATGGCGAACAGGCTCGCCTGTACTGCCCGGGAGCTTCCTGTGGAGCAAGAGAATTCAACGATCAGTACGAAGAAGATCAACACTTCACCACGAGGAAACTCACTTGCGGCAGGCCTTGGGCGCACACGGTGCGCAGAAGACGTAGCCACAGCTCTTGCAGCGGTGCTTGTCCTTGCTGGTGGCGAACTTGGTGTAGCAGTGGAAGCAAAAGTGGGCTGCACCCTTGTCGCCCCACGCCTCCTGCACTTGGAGGAAGCAGCGATACCGAGTCTCATCGACTTTGATCTGCACAGGCGTAAATTGTCAGCGCGTATTCCACCACATCCACTGCAGTTCACTCAACGTACCACTTGTTGCTGCAGCATTTCGCCGATGATCTCGTGTAGAAAGAGCGGGTTGCCTTGTGAGCGGGATATCAGAATCGTCACGAGCTCGCTGGGGATGATCTGCACCTTGAGGATCTGCAGCGCGAGGTTGTGGATCTCCGTCGACCCGAGCGGCTCCATGGCGACCGAGACCGACGGGTGCATGCGCTTGAGCACACGTAGACGTTTCCGGAAGGACGAGCTCTGTGTGTGCTCAGCCAGCGAGAGGCTTGGTGGCCGTGTGCCGATAATGACCATACAGTTGGTGAAGTACTTCGCAATGATCGTCGCGAGGACCCACGATTTGTCATCCATGAACATCGCATTGTCGAGGCAAAACACCGTGGCCTTGTCGCGAGACATGGCGTGCAGTGCGCACAGCAATAGAATTCCGCTGAGATCAAGTTCCGTAGGCTTCCAGTTATTCTCGCGCTGCTGCTGCAGCTTGTAGTCATCATGGGTCGGAGACTCTGTGGAGTGTGCGCATTGGTCGGATGGAGCCGAATCAACCACACTTGCGCCCCCAGGCAGATCAGTGCTTGGCCTTGTTGCTTCGCTGTCTCGTCGGTTGCTGGCCAGATCCATTTCCAATAAACCCAAGAACCAGGCTGCAATATCCTCTTCCTTGACTTGAATCTTGGAGGGGCTGGTGACGTCAGTAACAGCCCGGCCTCGTGAGCTGCCCTCCTCTTCCTCATTGTTATCACCTCGCGGGCTCACACGCACTGCCCCAACACTCGACCGCGAGAACCCTCGGCCGTGGTGCAGAAGCTCAATCGTCCCAGCGCCACCGTTCGTCTTCCCTTCAAAGCTCACTGTTGATTCTTCGTCAATATGTTCTTCGAAATTCGTGTCCAGAATGCTGTTGAGTAAGTACGCGTATCGCACGAGCGTCGTGTTGGGCGCCGCGCCATCTCGGATCTTCCGACGTACATACGAAGCGATGCGCCTTCGACGTTCGGTCTCACGAGAGAAGTCGTTCATCTGCAAATTATGCATCGCCGTCTCCGGTGTCATGACGTTGGTCGACGAGTCCATGTATCCCTCGAGTGCGCACTTGGAAATGATCTCTGCCCATACTGCGTACGGCTTGCGGATGGCGAATGGAGAGGCCGTGCCCATGCACACGTTGTAGTTACCCGCCTCCGGCGATGCCATGAGCGCCGTGCGCAGCAAAACTGTCTTACCCACGCCAATGTCACCCTCGAGGATGAATGAACCTCCGTTGGAGAAACGATTCAACTGGGAGCACGTCTGCAAGAGCGTCTCGCGAATCTTCTGGAACGCGTCGCTCTTAATGAACGACGGCGAGTTCGCCGCTTGCTTCTCGGCTCGCAGCGAGAGCCGTCGCTGAGCGTCTCGGACTTGCACGCGATGCATGTTCTCCATCACGTTCGGGATCGGGGTCGTGCGCACAGCTCCACCGCCAGCAGCCGCGAGGGCTCGTGGCGACGTCGGCAGAGCATCGCACACGGCGTTCTTCCGCGCGCCAGCTGTGCGTGTCGATGACAAGTGGTACTCGAGCAGAATCGACATGCGTGGGTACGGTCGGTGGATCTTGATGCTGTCGTTCTTGCCCTTCACGAAGATCTCGGGTCGCTCCTCGAAGTGGAGCACGTCATGAGTATAGAGCTTGGTGGCCTCGTCGGTGATCACGCCGCCGTTCTCGGACTTGGCCTTCTGCATGAGTCGAGCGGAGAGGTTCACGATGTCACCGAGCACCGTATACTCGCGTCGGTTGCCCTGGTGGCCCACGACACCGCAGAGCGCGACGCCCGTGGTGATGCCGACGCTGGCCTTGAGCCCCATGGAGCCAAGAGCGGCGCAGATCGCAAGTGAGGAGAGGATTCCGCGAATTGGGTCGTTCTCGTGGGTCACAGGCGGCAACCCGAAAGCTGCGATCACGGTGCTGCCCTTGTCGTCGACGAGGAACTTGTTGATCGTGCCTTCGTACTCGTAGATGCGCTTTTGCACCATGCGGAAGGCGTCCTGCAGTCGCTGGAGCCCGCGCACGTCGAGCATCTTGGCCAGGTCGTCCTCGCTGAAGCCGACGTTGATGAAGAGCACGGTCACATCGCGCAGCTCCGAGCCCCAGAACTCGTCGTGCGCGTCCAGGTAGGGCCACACGGCGCGCGAGACGTACTGCTTCATGCGGTTGTGGAGCTGCGGGTCGTCGAGCGTGAAGGACGCGCGGCGCGACACGAGTTTGATCTGCGCGGTGACGGCCGTGACTTTCTGGAAGACGCTGCCGGGCCGCACGGGCTCGCCGTCGAAGAACTGGCGGACCACTGTCCAGCACTGCGGCGAGCAGATGACCTGTCCGGGCTCGGCCTGGTGCTCGGCCGAGAAGGCCTGCTCGAGCGCCGGGCCGACGGCGACGTACTCCATGCGCGCCGTGGCGCCGTCCGAGACGCCGCCGAGGTGGGCGATGGTCGCGCCGCCGATGCCGATGCCCATCTTGACGCTGAGCACCACGCCCGGCGCGAGCTCGGCCTTGTGGAGGTGGGCCTGGATGCGCAGCGCGCACTGCACGCAGCGGCGCAGCAGCGTCTCGAGCGTGTCGTCCTTGTTCTCGGGCCAGAAGATGAGCATGGCGTCGCCCGCGAACTTGAAGACGTCGCCGCCGGCGCTTGAGACGAGCCGCAGCAGCTGCTCGAAGTACGAGTTGAGGTGCCGCCCGAGGAACTCGGCGCCCACGGGCCCGCGCGCCGCGAGCGACTCGGTCATGGCCGTGAAGCCCGAGACGTCGGCGAACATCGTCACGACCGTGGCCTCGTGCGTGTCGGGCACGCGCGGCACGTCGCCCGCGAGCTCGAGCTGCCGCCGCACGACGGCCGGCAGGTACGCTGAGAGCCGCTGGTCGAGCTCCTTGCGCAGCAGCGCAGCGTCCTCTGGGGGGTCCGCCATGGCGTGGGAAGCAATGTGGCGCGGAGGAGACGGCGACGGTGAGGCCGTGGAGGACCGCCGGCGCGGAGCGGACGAGGAGGAGGAGGAGGAGGAGGGGACGCCGGCGGACGGCAGCGAGAAGTCAGCGCGGCGGGGTCGTGCCGTGCTCATCTGCCTCTACGGTCGCGCAGTTCTGTTCCGGTCTCTGACTCCCACCCGAGATCAATGGAAAGAACCGTTCTGCATGCGGAGGCAAGTGTCGATTTCCGCTTCAACGACTGCGGGGACAGGATCTGTAGATCAATCTACGCCTGCGACCTGCGCGATCGGCGGGTAACTCGGAAATGGATCGTCCTTGTCACGACTCGGCGTGTCCGGAGGTGGCGCTGTGGTGCAGAACAGTTCCGAGGGAAGCCGCCGCTCGCTCTGGTTCGCGCTCGCGCGGTGCTCGTTCGTTCCGCGTTCCGTGATTCGGAGTGTTCTGCACACAGTGTGGCGGTCCACTCTGACGCGGGAGGAGCGGAGAACCGATTTGGGCATTCCCGATTCATATTCTTCCGTGCTTTTTTTAGAAGAAAACGCGGTTTGGCTGGGACGACCAAAAGCAGAAGAGGTTCTGTAGTGACACATACTACTGCCAAGTGTATAGTTCCATTTAGTGACACCTGCGTCAGCGCCTCAACAAAGGCATGATCTCCATCCAGCAGCCGAAGTGTCAGGACGAAGGAACGCTCGAAGGAGATGGCACACTTCTCACGGCGTCTTATAGGGACCATCGCACTCGCGATGGGAGTGGGTCAGATTCGTATCTCCTCCGGCTTCGAACAGCTCCACGCGAGAGCTTGTCTTGCCTTAGGTTCCGCCACTTCTTCTGTTCTCCACTTCGACGCTCTGGTGCCTACTGTAACGTTATATCAAAATGGAACCAATGCGACATGCTCTCGGCGTACGTAGTAGAGCGCGTTTAACTTAGAACTGGCGCTCACACTGGCGTGCTGCGCCAGGCGGAGATCTCCGCCTTGGACTCCTGCGACGGACCAACGTGCTCGTGCTCGTACGCGTACCGGATGCGGCAGCCGCCGACGCCGCAGTCGAACGCCACCTCCTCGCCCTCCTGCTCGCCTCGCTTGAGCGACGTCGTGCGCTGCAGCTGGCCAGGACCGTCGCCCGGCTTCTGGTCCTGTCGCGCTGTCTCAAGCACGTTGCACATGGTGAGCCACGGCACAAGCCGCGCCTCCCACAGGATCGCCGCCGACGCGGACGCGAGATCCTTCTCCTGCACGGCCGTCGCGTCCACTCGCTGGCCGCGCCGGAACGCGACGACCGTCGGCGCCGTCGTTAGCCGCAACTGCCGCATCGCGTCCTCATCGCCCGCGCTGGTCAAGATCGAGTAGAACTTGGTGCCGACGTACCGCGTCGCGAGCGCGAGCATTTGCGTGAGCATGTCGTGGGTGACGTTGCCGTCGACGCTGCCGGAGCGCACAAACGCGACGCGAGGGATCTCGGGACGCGCCTCGAGTTCTTTGAGCAGCGAAGCGAAGTCCGTCTCCAGGATGATGCCGTAACCGTCGGCGGCGTTCTTTGCCGCATTCTCGAACTGGACCGCGAGCTCTTGTCGGCGCGCCGCGAGGAGCTCATCGAAGTCCTCATCGAGGTCCAAGTCCGAGTCCTCGTCCGAGTGGACCTCCATGGCTCGCAGTTTGTCCGCGATCGCCGCGGCCGCGGAGGCTGCCTGCATCTGAGCTGCCTTGCTTGTGGTCACCGACAAGGGAGTCTGCTCTGGCGGTGGTAGCACGACTTGCTGGCGACGCAGCACGTTCTGGCTCGTCGGGTCGTGCTCGGTGAGCACGCGCTTGAGCACCATGGCGCGGTCAAACGCCAGCTGGTCCTTCTCGCAGCACGACATGAGCGTCGGGTCGTTGGCGACGTCCACGTCGTGCTCGTGCTCGTGGCTGTGCTGGTGGTCGCCACCGCCGCAACATCCGTCGCCTCCTTCCATCTCGGTGCTGGATCTGTGTCACAGGAATGGGATGGATCGGCCGGAGCACTGTAGGTACGGGCGAACAAACGTGTACGCACTTAGCAGTTTAGCTGTGGGGCTGGCATTCCCCTGCTTGTGTGACAGGCCCAACGTCATCCACACACAACTCAGAGCGTGAAACTCGAGTTTTTGCCTTAGTTATCGGATCCAGTTGAACTAGTTGTCTAGAATTCCGCAAGTTGCGACATTTCGATACTAACATCACCAACTATAAATGTAGTCCAATCGCCTCACTGGCGTTCTAATTGGTCAAATATCCTCTTGTCAACTTCCCATTGGCTGAAACCCCACGCCCCCGCATTGTTGGCTGGGCCTGCGCACTGTCGAAAAAGAGAACCTCTCTGGCTGGCGCTTGGCTTTGCAATCCCAGCGAAGAGCTCCGGTCGCCCCGGTGCCAGTAGTTGGCCATTGGCTCAGAACTCCTTCGCGAACGACCATGCCCGCTCTGCTGCGGCTCGCCCGGGCGGTGCGCTCACGCCGCACCGTCTCCGCGCCGACGCTCGGCCTGCAGCGCCGCCTCAAGAGCTCGCTGCCGGCCACGCAGACCGCGCTGCCCAAGAACGCCTTCGGCAACGTCCTCGAGATCGCCGACTGGGCCAAGCACGCGTATATGATGGAGCCGCGAGCCAAGCTCACGCCTGCGACCCACTCGGCCGTCTTCGAGTCGCTGCTGCTGGACACGGCTGAGGCCGTCGAGCCCGAGGCCGCCGAGGTCGCGCTCAACCGCTCGTTCATCAGCGATGAGGATGTCGACAAGTGGCTCGCAGACTTCAAAATCCCGGAAGAACAGCTCGCTCAGTGCGGCAACCAAGAGGAAGTGCAGGAGATGCGCCGCCGATACGCGCGCCAACTGCGCCTCGAGTGCTCGATCTACGAGATGGCGATCCGTAAGCGGGAGACGACGCTGATGAACGTCAACAAACTCGGGCTGTCGTCCAACATCAACAGCGCCAAGACGCTGATCATGAACTGGATGGAGCCGGCCAAGGAGTACATTGAGGCTGAGCAGAAGAAGCTTCGCGAAAGCAAGCATTCGCTCGACAGCAACACGTACGGTCCGGCGTTCCTCATGCTGACCCCGGAGGTGCTCGCGGCGACGGGCATGAACATCATGCTGAACCAGTGCCTCCAAGAGACACGCGGCACCAAGTTCATCAAAGTCGCTCTTGCGATGGGCAAGGCGGTCCAGGAAGAAATCATCCATCAGAAGGAACGATTGGGCGTCCGGTACATGATGAACCTGCAGAAGCGACTCAACAGCGAGTTCCTGCTCGCCAAGGTGAGGGAGTACAACGACGACGTCGGCCTCTGGGGCAAGCGCGTGAACCTCAAGGTCGGTGCCGCGCTCATCGACTGCATCCAGCGCTCGTGCTTTGTACCGGACGGACTCATGGAGGCCGACGGCAAGGGGGCGACTTCCCCCGCGTTCCTTCACGACTACGTCTTTGAGCGAAACCGCCGCGCCGGTGTGATCAAGGTCGACAAGCGAATTCTGGACACTGTGCTGAGCACCAAGCCCAGTGCAAACGTTCTTCCGTGGACGGCGCGGTACTTGCCCATGCTTGTGCCGCCGAAGAAGTGGGAAGGCGTCGCGAATGGCGGCTACTTGCGTCTTCACACCAAGATCCTGCGCCAGCGTGATTCCGCGTGGCAGATGGAGTGTGTCAAGCGTGGCCAGATGGACGAGCTGCTCGACTCGCTCAACTTGCTGGCCGAAGTTCCGTGGCGAATCAACGAGGAAGTGCTCGATGTGGTTCTCAAGGTCTGGGAATCCGGCGGAGGCTTTGGCGACTTGCCGCAGCGTCAGAACCTCGAGCTCCCCGAGTGGAAGGAAGAGTACGAGCACGACAAGACGCTGAAGGTCCAATACGACAAGATGGTCCGCAAGGTGAGTTACCGAACTGATATCCCTGCCATAGCACCAGAATCAAGCCCACGCGGTGCTTTTCCTACGTCGCGTTGGTTCAAACTGGGGGCAAGAAAAACGAAGCCAATGCCCTCACAAGCAGAGGCGGCTCGCTGCCAGGTCGTCTGAGCATAGCGTCTCTGTTCAACCCGCGGTTGACAGTGTTTAGTCGCTGTGCTCGTCTGAGACCTGGCAGAGCCCACACGACCCCCTTTTATTCTTGTTGATGGAGAATGTAAGCTCAGAAGTGCTGACGTTTATTGTGGTTGTAGATTCAACAACGCAACCAGGAACTGCACTCACTGCGGTGTGATACGCTCTACAAGCTTCAAGTCGCCGAAGAATTCAAGGACGAAGACGCGCTGTACTACCCGTACAACATGGACTTCCGCGGTCGTGTGTATCCGCTGCCTCCCAACTTGAACCACTTGGGTTCTGATCTGTCGCGTAGTCTGCTCGTCTTCCGTGACAAGAAACCGCTCGGTGCCTCGGGATTGCGGTGGCTGAAGATTCACTTGGCCAACGTTTTCGGTGTGGACAAGTGTTCGTTCGATGAGCGGGTCGAGTTCACCGAAGCCAACATGGACAAGGTGCTTGCTTCGGCGGCTGATCCGCTCGGTGATAGCGAAGCCTCCCAGTGGTGGAAGGACGCCGACTACCCATTCCTCGCGCTTGGTGTCTGCTTCGAGCTCAAACGCGCGCTTGAATCACCCAACCCGGAAGAGTACATGTCCAACCTTCCTGTCCACCAGGACGGTTCGTGCAACGGGCTGCAGCACTACGCCGCGCTTGGTCGTGATCTAAGCGGCGGTGAGCAGGTCAACCTCGTGCCTGGCCCACGCCCGAGCGATGTGTACACGGGTGTGGCCACCCAGGTCATGCACAAGGTTGAGCTTGACGCTGAACTGGAGTTGCCAGAGTACATTCTGCCCATGGAGGATTTCGCTGATGGTGACTCAGACGGAGAGCGCAAGCGCAAGCAGGAAATCCGCGATCTGTGGGCTAAGAAGCGTCGTAAGAAGTACGCTCAATTCCTGCTGGGTACCATCTCGCGTAAGGTTGTCAAGCAGACCGTCATGACCAGTGTGTACGGTGTCACGTACATCGGCGCGCGCAAGCAGATCTCGGCTCGTTTAGAGGAAGTGTTCCTCGAGAAGGGCCAGCTCATGGACTCGAAGCTGGAGGACCAGATTTACCACGCGTCATGCTATGCTGCGGAGATCACGATGGAATCCATGGGCGACTTGTTCACGTCGGCGCGTAACATCATGGACTGGCTCGCCGACTGCGCGTCCAAGGTGGCCCAGAGCGGACAGGCGATGTCGTGGATCACGCCGCTTGGCTTGCCCGTTGTGCAACCGTACCGCAAGACGACCACCCAGCAGGTGCGCACCAAGGTGCAGCACGTCTTGCTTGTGCTAAGTGAGCAGCGACCTGTAAGCAACGGTCGCCAGAAGTCGGCTTTCCCGCCCAACTTCGTGCACTCGCTGGACTCGACGCACATGCTCATGACCGCCAAGAAGTGCATCGAGGAAGACGACATCGCGTTCGCCGCCGTCCACGACAGTTACTGGACCCACGCGAGCACGGTTGAGGTCATGAACCGACGACTCCGCGAGGAATTCGTGAACCTCTACCAGCAGCCACTGCTCGAGAACTTGGACGAGGAGCTGCGCCTGCGCTTCCCTCACACCAAGTTCAAGCCGCTGCCCAAGACTGGCGAGCTCGACCTCCGCGTTGTCCTCGACAGCCCTTACTTTTTCAACTAGATTGCAGTCTCACTTTTTGTAATTTAACAAATTCCTCTAGATCGGACAAACATGAGAAAAGTTCAGTGGATTTGAATGAGGAATGTTGCATCTAGTTCTAGTGGCCGGCGAAGTTCTTGATCACAGCCTTGCGGTACTGTCGCGAGCGGCTGAGTTCGTCGCTGTCTTTGAACGAGTCCACAACCGAAAGCTCGCCGCGGAGATCCGTCTCCATCTTGGCTTTCAGTTCAGCACCGGAGAAGCCCTTGCCCATGAGATACGCGAGCTTGGAGACAGTGGCCTCGACAGTCATGTCGAACGTTGTGATGACGCCCATGTCGAGCAGCTTGACACCCGTCGCGTAGGTGTCAAGCTGCGTGCGGCCCTGCACGCACTGCGTGGTGATGCACACGGGGATCTGCGACTGAATCGCGTGCTCGATGAGCTGCAGGAACGACTTGCGGCGCAGCGGCGCGTTGCCAGTGCCGTAAAGCGCAAAGACGACGGCCTTCCGGCCACGGTTGGACGCCTTCTCGTTGTGGCGCGCGATGTAGGCCTCGATGCAGTCGTCGTCGAAGCCCGGCACGAGGTGGAAGACACAGATGTTGGTCGAGAGGTTGGTGAAGACGCTGAAGCGGCGACGAGGGTACGGCAGGATCAGCGCCTGGTCCACCGTGGTCTCGACGCCCGTGGACGCGAGCACAGGGAAGTTTGGCGAGTGGAAAGCGTCCACCGACATGTTGGCGATCTTGGTCGTGCGGTTGCCACGCAGCAGCTTGTCGTTCGAGTAGATGCAGACCTCAGGGATGGTGAGGTTCGTGGCGCACATGACCGACATGATGAGATTGCGACGCGCGTCGCTGTGCGGGAAGTGGAGCGGGATCATGGCGCCCGAGATCACGACGGGCTTGCCCAGGTACTCGAGCATGAACGAAAGCGCCGAGGCCGTGTAGGCCATCGTGTCGGTGCCCTGGAGCACGACGAAGCCGTCGTAGTCCCAGTACTTGGCCTCGATCTCGCGCGCGATGGCGCCCCAGTCCTCCGGGTTCATGTCGGACGAATCGATCGGGTGGTCCCACTCGGAGACTGTGACGAGCGGCATGTTTTCAAACTTGAACTCGTCCATCTCGCTGATCTTCTTGGCGAGGAAGCCGTTCGTCGGGTGGAGCACGCCCTGCGCGTCAGGCACCATGCCGAAGGTGCCGCCCGTGTAGATGATGAGGCACTTGGGGCGCTCGTGGGCGCCGACGCCCGAGACGAGCGTGCGCGGCGAGCCGCACGACTGGTGCGGGTGGTGCTGCGCCGCGATGGGCACGGCGATGGGGTCAACGCTCGCGGTCGCGCTGAGCGTCATATTGCTAAGCTTGCGCCCGAGCTCCGAGGCCGGGACTGGCGAGCTCGCCATCGTGGGGCTCTTGACGCCGTCGACGCCGCGCGGGCCGAGGGGCGAGTCTTCTCCGTTGGACGAGGACATGAGGGGCGAGGGAGATTCGACAATGAGGAGGGGAGCTGAGCTGTGGCCGTGCGTCTACAGCAACTGCAACTTGAGCTACGGGCCACTGGCAGAGACAGACCGACGCAAGGCGAGCTCGCGCAAACATCCACCCCCAGAGATCCGTCTCGAAAGAAAGGCAGCCAATGGTAGGCGATCGAGGCTGGCGCGTCACACCACTCAATAAAACCTAACTAGATAACGTATAAAACCTACATATACAAAGAGCTACACCCGAGTGCACAGAAGAAGGTGAGTAGAGCAGATTCGTTCCGATACAAGGTAGAATGATTTCAACTTCAACATCGATCGTGGGGCAGTCGTGGATGCATGGACGCGCGGGGAATTTTTTGGCGGTCACTAAAAGTTGTGGCTGCCAGCGCCGCGGCTGCGGTGGTACCTGCAATCGGTCGCGTCTTGATGACGGACGGGTAGACGAGCCAGAGGAGACTCGTCACCGCACGGGCACCACAGGCAACACAATAGTGCACCAGTGGGGAGACGTTGGGCGGGTCTGCCATGTTCAAATTGCCAGCACACTCGCGAACTTCGCAGCAAGAGCTGCGTCCTTCATGGTGAGGAGGTGTTTGCGCTCTCAGCCGCCATTCGACTCTGCCGGAAGGATGGTACTTGGTACTAACCCTCAATCTTCTACGACGTTTCAAAACCTCTGTGACTTACTGCTGACGCAGGAACCAGAGACTGAGTTTAAGTTTCGACATTCCGCCGTTGCCTCCTTCTTCCGTTCCGGAGTTGGGGCTCGACGTGTGGCCTAATGTTCAGTTCTAGTTCCATAGACGTCGGGATTCATTCAGGAATCTGCCACAGATGGCTTGCCTGGTCAATCTTTGCAATCACGCATCCTGACCGGTCGCATCCGAGCGTAAGCCGACCACCATCCCACCGTACGTACATTGCGCATTGAACCCAATTGACTTGTCAGGCAGACAT
The DNA here is from genome assembly GCA_023335855.1 of Pythium scleroteichum. NCBI lineage: Eukaryota > Oomycota > Peronosporomycetes > Pythiales > Pythiaceae > Pythium > Pythium scleroteichum. The sequence goes on from JAADVR010000151.1 coordinate 49,569, forward strand.
GGCATCGGAACTTTCTCTCGTCAGTAATGCTGGACGCCGTGAACTTGGGACGCGGCACCCATATCTTGCCTACAAATGCCCCCAGTATCCCCTTCTCTTTGCTCGCCCTCGCTTTCATCATCGGACACGCGCGCGCGCATGTCTACTGCAATTGGCGGTCAAAGTGGGCTAAGAGCCCAAGCTCCCGATCTCCGGAGCTCATTCCAACATCTTCCTCGTGGAAGAAACTCCAAGCCAAGCGACTTGCAAGCTAACCACCAACCGACCCTCGCTCGTATCGCCCTTCTGCCATGAAGTGGATTGGCGTGCTCGCACTCTCCAGCGCGCTCTACGCCACGAGCGCACTAGCCCAAGGCCAAATTCGCTGCCAGACCACCGTCGGCGATTGGTGTGGCGACAGCTCACGTTCGCGTGAGAAGAACTGCTGTGACAACGGCTACTGCCAGCCGCGGAACTCGATGTACTACCAGTGCCTCGCCAAGATCGACAAGTGCCCCGAGCAAGAGACCGATATCGACTACGCGGGTAACGACATCACGAAGATCTACGGTCTCCTGCCCGCCCAGTGCTGCGATGCTTGCGCCGCCACCTCGGGGTGCAAGGTGTACACCTTCGTGAACGAGAACCCTGATGGCAAGACGGCCTGCTACCTCAAGACTTCCGCGACCGGCCGTGTTGAGAAGAAGGGTGCTGTCTCGGGTACGCTGTATGACATTCCTCCGCCTGTGAACTGCCCGACGCCGGAGGTGGACGTGGATTACTATGGCAACGACATCAAGACGGTCTACGACCTCGCCCAAGGGGACTGCTGCAATGAGTGCGGCAATACCACGGGCTGTACTGCATACACATGGATCCAGAACGGACAGGACGGCCGTAAGGCCTGCTACCTCAAGACCTCGGATGCTGGACGCAAGAGCTCCTCTGGGGCGATCTCGGGCAAGTTGAAGGAGTCGCCACCAGCGGACTGCCCCACGCAGGAAGCCGACACTGACTACTACGGCAACGACATCAAGATAGTCTACAGTGTTACGAACACCCAATGCTGTGATGAGTGCGGTAAGACCCCCAACTGTGCGGCTTATACTTTCGTCGAATCGAATCCGGACGGCAGGAGTGCCTGCTACCTGAAGACGTCGGCTGCTGGCAAGCGCGCTAAGACCGGAGCCGTCTCGGCCAAGCGAAAGGATGCCCCGCCACCCTCCAGCTGCCCAACACAGGAGGCTGACACCGACTACTACGGCAACGACATGAAGTCGGTGTACGGCCTCTCGAACGACCAGTGCTGCGACGAGTGTGGCAAGACCTCGGGCTGTGCGGCGTACACTTTCGTCGTGCAGAACCCAGACGGCAAGACTGCCTGCTACTTGAAGTCTTCTGCTGCGGGCAAGGTGGCCAAGACTGGTGCGGTCTCAGGCCAGCTCAAGTGTCAGACCGCTGTGAAGGATCATTGTGGCTCGAGCACGACGGGTCCACTCTGCTGCCCCAGTGGAGCGTTCTGCCAGCCGTGGAACCCGGGCTACTACCAGTGTATTGCGGTTCCTGACGTGACCAAGTGCCCGAAGGTGGTGACGGGTGTCGACTTCTACGGCGGCGACCTCGAGGTCCATTACGGCTTGCTGCCGGGCTCATGCTGCGACGCATGCAACCAGAACAAGGACTGTGCGGTGTTCACCTTCGTCAACTACAACGACAACGGCCAGTCGGCTTGCTACCTCAAGAGCAAGCTCGTGGAGCAGCGTCTCAACGCTAATGCTGTCTCGGGCTACAAGAACTAGGCGTAGGACCTTCGGTAGCTCCTTGGGAGGTCTCGAGAGCGTAACCCGCACTGTAACCCGACAAAATCGATTTCGATTTCTTTTCTTAAAATTGAACTATTTGTTTCCACAGGTCCGAATGTATGCTCCTGCGATCTGTTTTCACGAGTTAAAAGTACAGTATCTAACGAGACATAACAAGGGTGACGATCCTCTCCCAGCTTCAACCTGTGAAATTTTCACGGACTTCGCCAGCAAGTTGCCGACCATGGACGACCGCAAGTATGTCGAGGCGTTCGCCGTCGACAAGGCGCAGCGCCGCGCCGACTTCCAGCGCAAAGTCTCCGATGTGTGCGTAGACGCGTCTCTGCGCTCTCGAACGCGACCTTCGCGGCTGAAAATGACCCGGTTTTGCCCCCTGTAGCCGCCGTCTTCTCGTCGACGCATCGCTCGACGCCGTCGTCTTGAGTCTCTCACACAACTTTGCGTGGATCACGGGCGGCGGACGCAGCTTCATCAACAAGGCTACTGAAGGTTGTGTGGGCCTGCCTAGAGATGGTGATGGCGGTGTCGATCCTGACGGCCTTGCGAGCAGGTGGCGTCGGGTCGATATATGTGGATGCAGACCAGGTCGTCGTGCTCACGAACGAGATCGAAGGCCACCGACTCATCCACGAAGAACTGGATGGACTCCAAGCTGACGTCAAGGTACGCGAGTTGGTTTGGCGTCTGCGCGGAGCTGCTCGTGTCAGATTCTGTGGTTGTCTCTGGTGTTAGCTCCACGAAGACCCGTGGTATGACCAGCCGAATGCCTTAACCGTCGCAAAGAAGCTTGCGAAGAGCGAGCGCGTGGCTGGGGACGCGCTTGATTCAGATGTTGAAGCGCGCATCGCCGTGTTGCGCGTGTCGTTGACCAAATACGAACAGCAAGTCTACCGCGAACTGGGTAAGGAGTGTGGCGAGATCATCGGGCAGGTGGCGAAGCGAGTGCGGCCTACGATGACCGAGTGGGACGTCACTAGCGATCTCAGCGCACAGTGTTTCACGCGCGGGATCACCCCAGTGGTTGTGCTGATTGCTGCCGACGAGCGAGTCGATGCGATCCGCCACCCGTTGCCGACGAATAAGCGCATCAAGAACAAGGTCGTGATCGTGCTGTGCGGACGACGTGCTGGGTTTGTGCTTTCGTGCACGCGGATGGTGTACCTCACGACCACTCCAGGAGCAACGATTCCACAAGATCTCGTGCGACGCCACGAGGCTGCGACGTACGTCGACGCGGTCGCGATCGCCTCGTCGAAGCCAGGTGCTGTCGCGAAAGATATCTTCCGCCTTATCCAGGATGCCTACGAGGCTAAAGGCTTCGCTGGGGAATGGAAGCTTCATCACCAGGGAGGATGCGCTGGATATAAGAGCCGAGAGTGGATCGCAAACCCACAACTCGCCGGGACTGCAGTCGTCGGATTAAACCAAGGATTCGCGTGGAACCCATCAGTGACAGGAACCAAGTCAGAGGACACGGTTCTGCTTTACGAAGGGGAAGGAGGACGGCTGGTTCACGAAGTGATTAGCGAGTCGCCGGATTGGCCATTGATCGAGCACGTCGTTGATGAAGAAACCATCAAGCGTCCGGGCATCCTTCACCTCGCCTACTAACGGACGAGCCAGGTTTGGCTCTCTTCAGCCTGAGTGGTATTATACTGTACCACCTGTTGATCTGTGTTCTGGGCCGATCGATTGAAAAGCTCTCCTGGCTCAAGTTCTGGCGTAATTCGAGTCATAGGATGGAGTTTACTGAGTTGACCGCTACGCTAAATGAATGTGAGTATGCACCGTTCTCCTGTGGCAGTTTCCAGGTTGAAACTGCGATGATGCAATCGCAGCCTGTCAATCTCCTTAGTGAGTCGATTTCTTGCTCTTCCGTCGAACTCGAGAATGTGCCGTCAACAACCGCCTGGGAGATGGGAAGTGCTCTACCGTAGTTGCTGTGTGGTGTAGGAATTCTCGAGAACCTTACTGCTCGGTGAAGTCGAGCCTCACAGCACGAATGATGGCGGTGTTCCTGACGGTGAAAGTCTTCTCGTGAATGGCGCATTCACTTTCTGCGAGCCTATCATGACTTGGTCAGGCCAATCACGCTCGCGATAGCTGACGCGTCCTCTTCCGAGCCAAACGATCTGCCCTATCATCACGCCTGGAAAGACTATTCAATCGACAGCACCGACTGATTAGCCGCTTTGGTTTGTGGTCAGCATCTGCCATCAATCAGTCGAGGTGTCCGCTTTGTGTCCCACTCAAATCTGATAACTTGACTCTGCTACCACCGATTCACGCATAGCCAGTGCTCGTGCCACAATTCGCGTATCCTTTCAGTCAACAACGCGAGGGCTGTGCTCAGATTTCTTCATCCATTTTGCATCAGCTGGGCAAGCGGCGTCGCAACTTGGTGAGTCCTGCCAGGACTCATCCACAATAATCCTCCTGCCAGGACTCATCCACAATAATCCTCCTCCCAGGACTGTCCTGGGAGGATTGTGGATGCTGGAAGTGGCTTTGAAGAAGAAGACCCAGAGAACAGCGCCGTCCACAGATGACGGGCCCCAACGTGGCTTACGTAGAAGGGGTTTTCCTTGAAGCTGAGCAAGGCCATGGTGTGAGGGAGTCACCCCCTATCTCACCGACTCCCCAAGAGTCCTGCGCCTAAACCCGCCAACTCGTTCATTCTGGAATTCACCAGCGCCTGCTCAAGACGAAGTCTCCAAGAGAACCATGTTCCGCCCAGTTGCTTTCTTCGGCGCGCTCGTTGCCGCGGTGCTCGTCACGCAGTCCGAGGCTGGCATCGTCACGGTCCCGGTCCAGAAGATCTCGGATGAGGACCTCGCCCAGACGCTGACGATCCAGGCGCTTGAGGCCCAGAACGCACCCAAGCCGGCGATCAGCCCTCTCACCACGGGCAAGATCGTGCTCAACAACTACCAAAACGCGCAGTACTACGGCACGCTCTCGGTCGGCACCCCTCCGCAGAACTTCCAGGTCATCTACGACACGGGCTCGAGCAACATCTGGGTGCCCAACAAGCAGTTTGCGTCGCACGCGTACTACAAGGGCGCCCAGTCGTCCACGTACGTCAAGAACGGCACGACCTTCGCCATCCAGTACGGCAGCGGCCCGGTCTCGGGCATTGTCTCGCAGGACACCATCAGCTTCGGCGGCCTCACGGTGCCCAACCAGCTCTTTGCAGAGGTGGACATGGTCAGCGGCCTTGGCTCGCTGTACACGCAGGGCAAGTTCGACGGCATCTTCGGTCTCGGCTTCGACACTATCGCCCGTAACGGTATCCCCGGCCCGATCGAGAAGCTCGTCAAGGCTGGTACGCTCGATGCTCCTGTGTTCTCGTTCTACCTCGGCAACAACGCCGGTGGCGAAATCACTTTCGGCGGCGTCAACACGGCTCGTTTTTCGGGCGCCATCAACTACTTCCCGGTGACCTCGCCTGGCTACTGGGAGTTCGGTCTTGCGGGCGTCAAGGTTGGCACCACGAGCGTCGTGTCGACGACCGTCCGTGCCATTGTGGACTCGGGTACCTCGCTCATCGCCGTTCCGCAGGCCCAGATCGCGACTCTCGCCCGCGCCGTCGGCGCCACGGCCTCGTCGTCCGGTCAGTACACGATCAGCTGCAGCACCACAAACGTTGTCGCGGTGTCCTTCACGATCAACGGCAACGCGTACACGCTCCAGAAGAAGGACTACATCATCAACACGGGTCTGGGAAGCTGTCTGCTCGGCTTCCAGGGCATCGACCTTCCGCTGTGGATTCTAGGCGACGTGTTCATGCGCAAGTACTACGTCGTCCACGACTACGGAAGTATCTCGGCGGGTCCGCGCATTGGCCTGGCCACGGCCGTCTAAGCGCGTACGCCATCGAAGCTTTTTTGTTTGATTAACTACACGAGTGGAGTAATACAACTCGATTGGATGTGGCTCAAATGTTTTGCTTGTGCCTTCGCCTCAACCAATCTCGAACGAGCTTCTTTCTGCTTACGTGTCACCTACTGCTAATTCTACAACTATTAGGAGAACTTATCTACTACTACGGCATTCTGTGGTGAAAAAAACAGTGTGTGCGCGTGTCGGATGCAGGAATCCACCGCAAGATACTACTAGTAATAATACGTAGCACTACGGTAGCAGTTCTAGGCCAACGACCCAGCTACAGGTTTTCTTTTGGTAGACTTCGCGTTCAAGGCAAGTAGAATCCCAATACCGCTTGCCATTCCGGTCGGTGTTCGCGGTTGACGCAGATCGATAGGCTATATCTCCATTGCGACTTGTTGGCTTTGCGGCATATCTTGAGATACTAGTATCGTAAGAGCATTACACAAGACAGGCAAACAGCCAACCCCGCCGATGCTTCCCAACTCCTGCAATTTCTCCCTCTTAGATCGGTTCCAATTGGAATCGTGAGTCGAACTATTAACTTTAGTCGGTGTTTTTCCACAGCAACCGCACCATCGTCGTTTGCTCAC
>JAADVR010000152.1:0-55493 GCA_023335855.1 Pythium scleroteichum
AAGATGATATCATTTTGCGAAATGCAGGTCAAACGCGGCTTGCGGGGTAAGCGTTGAGTGTGTCCTGCAGCGCCGGAGCCAAGCCTGGTGGGAGTGTCGTCACAAGATTCTCTAGAGTAACCAACAGTACCAGTCCTTGACATCGGACGGCACGCTGTCGATGCGAACGCTTCTCTTCTGCCGCAGATCGATGCTGCCGCTCGCGTCCATCGCGGCCTCCTCGGCCGAACAGTCTGGCGCCACGATCCACGCGACAGTCGCTGGCTGGCTCTTGGAGGCGATGACCGTGGCGACGGACGGCGGCGCCTCGCCTGTCTTGGGGCATGTCGAGGCAGCGGAAGAGAGGGCCCACCAGGCTGCGACTAACAAGACCCCATTGCTCATTCGTCTGAAAACGTCTTCTGACTTAATGCTGAACTGCAGGGCACCAGATACGGCGAAGACTGGATTCACGTGCGATAGATATCACATCGCGTAGTAGTCTACCACGTGATTCGTCGGGGGCCATATCACATTCACAAGTGAACGATAAACGCGTCGGTTCGAGCCGTGGAAGAAAGGTACACAGTCCATACGCTGCAGCGTTGCATCGCATTACTGTCGCCGTCTGGCGTGGCTCGGAGAGGCGGCGCAACTGTCAGTTGGATATCGATCCCGTTGAGTTCCATTGGGTTTCATACTCGCTTCCCCACAGAGTGCGACTGTTATATTAACGATAGATCATGTGCGTGACAAGACGAGATCTCCGAGTGAACGTCCAGACTGTCACATCGCCTCCGCCATCGACTTCTTCTCACTCGCACTGCCCACTCGCTCGCTTCCGTGCTGCTGCCCGCAGATCTTCTCGGCCGAGAGCGCCGGCTTGTTGGGGTTCTGGCCGCGCGTCGTCGCGTTGGCCGCTGCTGCTCGCGCCGGATCCGCCGCCTGCAGCGACTGGTGGTCGCCCTTGCACAGCGACGCAGACGGATGGCCAGACATGCTTGTGTTCTCCTTCTCCCTAGGGGACTCGCCACTGTAGCAGGGCGGGGACGACGCTGAGGGACAGGACGGCAAGTCTTCCAGTTCCCACATTGAGGTTGAGGTGAGCCCCTTGAGAACCACACCTGGAACCTGGAACTTGTTTTCTGTACCACATTCTATCTCTAATTCAGTACGCGATATCTCCGATCGGTGGCAGCAGCCACCTACAAACATGGGTTTGAAGCCAGCAGCTCCACTTCGACGTCGCCATGAAGGAAGTCGGGTTCTGGTGCGCCACGGAGCAGTCGCCGCTGCTGCCGGCGGCTCGCTCCACCGACCACGACCCGGACGCCGCCTCGCGGCCCGACCCGACGCGGCTCGTGGATCACGGCTGGTACATGACCCACGGCCACTTCCTCAAGATGCTCGAGTGGTATCTGACCGAAGGCGCCTGCGTCGAGAGCCACGAGCTCGCGTACAGTTTCTGCCGCTTCCGCAAGTGTCCAGAGGCCACCAAGACGCCCAAGACCATGGGCGCGTGTACCATGACAGACGGCGTGTACGTCTGGCCCGAGGGCCTCTGGCACTACATCCGCGTGCACCACGTGCGACCGCCGCAGGAGTTTCTCGACCACGTCGCCGCCAACTACAGACGTGCGCTGCTGGCGACGAAGGCACTGAGCCGCGAGTTCGGCGACGACGTGCTCTTTCTCTGGGACGCCGAGTTCAAGAAATCAGTGCCGATGCCCAGCGGCATGCAGGAGTGGATCCTCGCCAACACCACACTGCAGCTGCCGGGCCAGCGCCAAGCACAGCCACCGACCGAGCGTCGGCTGTGGGACTACCTGGCCAACCGACTCACGACTTGTTGCGACGCGTGTACGATCAGCTAATAAATTCAGTGTTATTGGTGTCTCGACTAGTATCTTACATTTCAATGACGACGTCCTCGGCCCTCGAGAAGACGGGCTTGACGTCCTCTTTGTCGTCCTCTTCTTGGTGGAGGATGAACAGCGGGCCGACACACTCGGACTCGCACCGCACGGCGATCAGTAGCACTTCCATCAGCCAGAACGCGCGGTTCGTCGCGACGGTCGCCGGCACGAAGCCACCGAAGAAGTCGATGCAGTGCTCATTGTTCGGACCCGAGGCCTCGAAGACACCCCACGAGAACATCTCCGCCCAGACCTCTTTGCGCTGGCAAGTCACGGGCACCCCGTCCGGTGTGACGGTGCTGGGTGGGACGGCGTCGCGTACGTTGCGCTTGCTCGGGTCGATGGAGCGGAAGAGCACCATGAAACCCGACTCGATCTCCACGAACGACGCGAGGATCAGCGACTTGACGATCACGTTCTGTCCGACGGGCTTCATCGTCCGGTAGAAGACGACGTTGTGATCGGACACTTGCTGGACGAAGTGGTACGTGGCGCGCACCGAGGACGAGTAGATGCGGTTGATGCCTCGCTCCGTCGACAGCACGCGCCACGTGTTGGCGGCGAGCTGCTCGGCCGTTCTGTACCGGAACTGCTTTTCGAAGGCGAACTGCACGTAGTCACCGTCGATCTTACGGCGATCACGCCAGCCGAAGACGTGGCCGCCCGACGTGATGTAGTCGTTGCTCTTGCGGAAGCGCATGAGCTCGGCGTACGAGTCGCGGACCACGTCCATGCACTCGTCCTCAGTCATGGGCGTCATGTGGATAACCGGCCCAGTACGTTTGCCTCCGTTTTTGCGCGGAGGTGACTGCGTATGGTCGTCTGGGTTGGATTGGATAGATGGGCGGCGAGCACGCGCAGCGTCTGCTGCCTCTTCGGGAGTACGTAGTTTCTCGGGGATCTGGTCCAAGATCTCGGCGTACTGCTGGCCACGCTTGTTCTGGTCCTCGAACTCTTCGTGGACCAGGATGCCGACGCGTGTGCGAGCCTTGGACTGTTCCATGGCGACGGCACGGAGGTTCTCGTTCTCGCGGCGGAGATGGTCGATGTCGACAGCCATGTCCTGGAACGATCTCATGAGTTCGTTCTCCGAGGACGAGTTCACGAGCGCCGCGATACTGTGGCGCGTGAGCGGCGTCGCCATGGTCGGCGAGCGGTTCTTCTTGGAAGCATCCAGCACTTCGTTGTAGTCGTGTTCCAACTGGCTCACGGTCTCGCGCAGCGTGTTGAGCGTGTCGATCTTGCGGTAGTATGACTTTTTGACGAGCATGCGCTGCTTGGCGCGTTTCTCGTCGTCGGTCATGGGGCCCGCGCGGCCCCCCGAGGGCACTTTTCCCGCCTTGGGTGCCGCGCCTCGCCCACGCCTCCTCACAGGTGCTGTCGTCGCCACCGGTTCGTCGTCCTCTTGCTTGACGGCGTCCACGGCAGCCTGTGCGAGCGCCGCGAGCGCCGTGGCGGCGTCCGACTCGTTGACGCGCACCTTGGCCGGCGCGGCGCGGCGCTTGCGTCCGACAGGCGAGCGCTCGTCGTTGCTCGACGTCTCGGAGAGCGCGGGGCTGATGGTCGGCGCCTTGAGCGGCGTGATGGCCGCGTCCACGAGATCGTCGCGCGAGTGCTGGCGCGCGAAGCGGTCGAGCGAGGCCATGTCGAGCCGGCGCGGCGCCTCCGTGGGCTGCGCGTTGAGCAGCTCCGTGATCTTCATCATGGTGGCGAGAGAGGCAGTGAGATGGCGGCTTCCGAGCAGCTCCGCGTCTGAGGGCTGCCCCAGCTGGCCCTGGGTTGGGGAACAGATCCCGCGAAAGTGACCAGCCAACCTGGGTGCGGGAAGGTTTGTGGTTAGACGAATTAATTGCCACAGGTACATCGACCATGACATGCGTCGACAGGAGTCCGCATGAGTCGCACCATAATCAGTTATTAGAGGGCATAGGAGGCCTGCAAGCCGTGGTCGACTTCGAGGTCGGCAGCCAGGGACTGGTCTAAGCAATCCGATGTTTCTGTTTGTGCTCCACGCACGAGCGGATGACGGAACGGGAAAATGCGGAGAACAAATAAAAAAATAAGAACATTGTTCTCGAGATGTTCTCGACACCTCGGTGGCATGCCACCGGGAAATGCTCTCGCTGATCCGCACGATCCTCTCGCGTGCCAGCCCCTCTGCGTAGGCGATGTAATCGCAGCAGTAGCCTGCTCGTATACCTCGCAGTGGACGAGCTGCCAACGTGTCGCTGGCTCAACCAGACGCCGCGATTACTCAAACACCTGCATGGAGTTTCCACGCTGGAGGGTCGGGCTCATCCTTTCCATAATTACCAGAACACGTCGCATACATCAGATTTCTTGTTGTTCAAATACTTCCATCATGTCATTACACGGTGAGATCGGCATTCTACCTGTCTTGTTCTGGTGCGGACCGGCCTGCTCACACAGCGCAAAACTGTTTCGCCCAGAAATCTGATACCCAGCCGGCGGCGGTGGTGGCTGACGAGCAACTCTCTCTCCCCCCTCGTCAACCTGACGCCGCCACGCACGCGTGTTGACGCCCACCGCCCTGGCTGCTTGACCTGACTCACGCCACGAACGGACACGCCAAGAAGATCCCATTCAATTGCGCTTTGTGCATTCACAGTCGTCTGCTAAATTCTGCACCAGCTCTGGCCTTGCGACCGGCCGTCGCCCCGTAAGTGTCTCCCTAATTCGCTACATGCCGTAGACCTGCTTGCTGCCGTTGCCGCGCTGCTGCCCCGGCACGCCGTACTGGAACGCGCTCGGCGACGTCGCGAGTGCGTTGTAGGACGGCTGTTGGATGGCCTGCAGCGGCTGGCGGAACTCCTGGTTGTTGCCGGCGGTCGGGTAGTAGTTGCGAGGGTGCGGGTTGTAGGGCTGCTGCACCTTGACGGGCATGCGGATCTCCTGGAAGCCGAAGCGGCGGCTGCGGCGCGTGCACATGACGTAGCACGAGAGCAGCACGAGCACGATCTCGAAGAACGCGATGGTGAAGACGAACACGGCGATGAGCAGGCTCTGGTCGTTCACCCACGTGATCATGCGCGCCTCGCACGCGCAGAGCATCGCGTGCTCGGTGATCTCGTTGCTGAGGCTGAACGTCGCGCCGGCGCACTTGAGGAAATCGCTGCCAACCTGCAGGTCCGCCGAGCCGATGCGGCACTTGCTCTCGACAAAGTCGGCGAACCACTCATAGCGCGAGTTGGTGCACGACGCCGAGAGCGTGGATCCGTGGAGACTCAGATCCACGTCGATCGCGAGCCCGCACTTGTTGTACGCGTCCTTGAAGCGGCGGTTGATCCACTTGAGAATGTTGCGGTCGTTCGTCGGCAGCTGTGAGAGGTCGAAGTTGTGTTCGCTCGCGGTCACGAGCGTGCCGTGGACGTGGTACATGAAGCCCGCGAGCGCGATCTGCGCAATGACCGAGACAATCACGAGCGTCGAGTACGGGAAGAGGAAGACTTTGCTGTCCCACTGCGCGCCGCAGCAGCCGAGCAGGGCGATCATCAAGATCAGCGCGCCACACATGATGATCGCGCCGGCGATGCCGCCGTCCGAGAATTCGCTCAGGTCCGGCAGCGAGAGCATGTAGCCTGTGTATCATTATACCTGTCAGTCGCATTGGAGACTTCCCGTAAACGTCCGGTTCCATCGCACCGCCCAGGACGATGAGCACGGAGCCCAGCAGCAGGAAGAGCACATTGGTGAAGACGAGGATGCCGCGCGAGAGCGAGCGCCAGGCTTTCGCGCCCATGGTGAGCTGTTCGCGTCCCGTCCGATGCCAGCGGAGACGGCGGTCTCCTGCGTCGGATGAGGTTCTTCGCTTGTGTTTGGTGCTGTGGACGGCGCCAGATGAAGTCCGCCCAAGCTTGAAAAGCGAGAATGTTGGTGCTTCACAATCCTTAACATCCACTAACTTCCACAAACGGTTACGATACACTTGATTTCAGTATGGAGTCAGTCCAGAGATTCGCGGCGTTTAGAAGTTTCTTGGAAAGTGGTATTCAGCAAATCAAATGCGATCACTCCTTAGTTTCCAAAATTTTAAGGTTCTTTCTAGGTACAGCACGGCAGACTCTCACCATATGGGAAAGAACCGGTACAATATCGGTTTCAGGAGGTGCTATTTTCAACCAATTGAACGAGCAGATGTCATCGGTTTCTGTTGAAGGAGTCAGCAAGATCAACGCCATGACAGTCCAAGAACTTGGTAGGAGCGACGGCGACGGCGACGTAGTGGTCGTGGAAGACGCCAAGGAGCTCAAGCAGGCTGTCCATGATGTACGCGATGAAATCCTCTACACGCTCATGGTCTTGGTGCCGCTGTATCATTCGTATTGACTACGTTATGACCCAGGAACTAGAGCTGATCGGCTGCGGCTTCTTCCAACGGCGCGTCGTTGGGTGGGATTCCCTCTCTGTTCTCTGCATCTATTAGTGTCTTACGAAGCGCCATAGGATCCTCGGGTTTGGCAACGTGGCGGACGCGGTCGAGATCCTCGCGATTGGGTATATTCTGACGGTGTACGAAGACACCGAGGGCAAGATCTCAGCCTGGGAGTCCAGTGCGTGCATTTACACTACGAATTACACAACTCACATCCACTGAATCAGCTTACCCTCGTGTTTTAGGTTTCCTGACGGCGGCTGTGTTTGCCGGGATGCTTGGCGGAGGGTTTATGGGCGGCATCATGGGCGACATCTACGGCCGCAAGCCCGTGCTGCTCGTGAATCTCGCCATCAACGCAGTCTCTGCCTTTCTTTCGGCCTTCTCGACCTCAATCTACTGGCTCATTTTCTTCCGCACGCTAGCCGGACTGGGTACGGGTGTTTTATCTCTCCATGGTCTTAGGTAGTCTGATGCGAACGGTGCTTTTCATGAAGGCGTCGGTGGTGTCGGATCCACTCTATTTGCGCTCTGCCTCGAAAACATCCCCGTATCAGCGCGAGGGCGATACATCACGATTCTTTGCTCATTCTGGATGGTCGGTTCCATCGCGACGGCCGGCACCGCGTGGATCATGTTAGGCAACGACACCAGTGGAAACCGCATTCTTGACATCTCGTGGCGGTGGTTTGCCGCAGTCGTGGGTCTCCCTTCACTCGCATGCTTTGTGTTCACCTCGTGGTACATCCCAGAAAGTCCTCATTTTTTGGCTAGCCAGGGTAAGATTCACTCGGTCAACGAAGTGATCCAGTACATCCACGACGTAAATAATAGTTCTCGACGAGTAACGTTCAAGTTCGCGGACCAGACACAAGGTGACGATATATCGAAAGTCAAGAGCAAAGCTAATAGTTCTCCAGCGAGTTCGTCATCAAGCCGCGGCAGCGTCGCTCGCGCTGTGTTTGATCCGGAACGCATGAAAGGAATCGCTCGGCTGTTCCACACTCCGTACGTCTTCGGCACCGTGCTGCTTATGCTCTGCTCCTACTGCCTCAGCTTCGGTTCGTACGGCCTCTCCACTTGGATCACCAAGCTCTTCCAGAGTGTCGGGCTCCACAACCCATTCGCGAACGCATTCCTCTTCGCCGGTGCAAACCTTCCTGGGAACCTAGTGAGCCTCTACCTCGTCGATATAGTCGGTCGCAAGCAGCTGCTGTCGGGCGCCTTCTTCTCGTCTGCGACGTGCGCGCTGTTGTTTGCGTTCAACGTGGAGGGATCGGCTACTATCATCGTGCTCGTTTCGTGTTTATTCAACGCGTGCACGACGGCAGCATGGAATGCGGTGCGTGCGTTCGATGGCCTCACGTGAACTGACCACTGTGCTCAGCATGTTGTATTTTCGCATCATAGTTTGGTGTACTGTCCGCCGAGACCTTCCCACTCGAAGTCCGGACTACGGGGCTCTCGCTCGTGAATTGCACCAATCGAATCGGAGCAATCTGTGCCCAATTCGTCAACGGCTGTCTCATGGGCGAGCAGCCGCACGTCGTCACTCTCCTGCTGGTGGTCTCGTCTATTATGGTGACCGGCGGACTACTGGCGAGAGCTGTCAAGAACCCAGAGGAGAGCGATCCTGTGGCGGCGCTTCAACGCCGAGCCTCCATTGAGGATGGGCGGAAGCAAAAGGAGCGCGACACAGACGCCGAGTTGATGAGCCGATCGTCAACGCTAACAGCTCTGTCGAGCGAATACGGAGACGACGACGGAGATGCCCCTGACGAAGAAGAAGGTATCTGGAGCGAAACGCAGAGGTTGCGGCCGATCCATTCCGACCGATCTTCTAAATGAGCTTCCAACGATTCTTCCGCAAATCCCATCCAAGCGATCCGGCCGATCCTCTGATTCCATCAACCAGACTTCAAGGAAACATGGGTTGACTCTGTACAGTACCACAGTGAATCTAGGTGCACGCTAGGTCACTCTCTTCAAGACTACATGTTGGACTGGGACTTGTGTACTGAAGCAGAGGGTGTTCTGTACTTCCTGCCGTTCCAAACTTTTCTTGGCATGCCTCTCCACCAGCCTCAGAGACGACTCGTCGATTTGCTCCCCCGAGAGCAAACCCGCCCGAGACTCCTCAGTTCCGCAATGTTCCACTTGGACGACAACGACCAGATCGACGGCCGGCCCTTCCGGTCGCTGCCGCGAATGAAACGGGCGGCGACGACGTCGACGACGTCGACGTCAACGAGGCGGCGGCCGCGATCCGTCGAGTCGATTCACACGACCACGTCTCGTATGAGCAGCGAGGCCGCCGCGGCTCTCGTCCAAGAGGCCCAGGAGCTTCCCGATCCGCTGCTTCGACGTCGCGTCAAGGCCTGTTCGCTCGTGGACGGCGTGGTGATGTACGAGTACGAGGCGAATGACATCTTAGGAATCGGAGGTTCGCGTCCACAGCGAGCGCCGACTCGCTTTGCTGGCTTGACGACAGTAGAGACGACCATCGGCCATCTCGAGTCGGCACTCTCGTCTGAGCGCAGCACCGACCCGCTCGCCCTGCACCCAGACATGACCCGCGTCGACCTCCTGCACTTGGTACTGGATGAGAAGCACAAGTCAATCGCCATCCAGCGCTTGCAGCTGCAGCCGCGGGGCGTGAGCGCGATGGCGCGTCGTCGCGACTTCATCGTCGTCGAGTCGCAGAGTCGGTTCCGGCTGCTTGACGGGCGTCAAGGGTTCGTGGTTAGCGTCGAGTCGCTGCATCTGCCCGGCCATGTCCACCACGAAGACGGCGTTCTCGGCACCATCTACCGCAGCGGCATCGTCGCCGTCGAGTCGCTCGTCCACAGCGAGTCGCTTGAAGTCGTGGTCGCGGCGCAGATCGATCTGGGCGGCAACGCCTCATCCGGAGCTCAGCGAGCGGTGAGTCGGCGGCGCGTGGCCAAGGTTCTCGAGGGGCTCAACATGCTGGTCGACAAACACCGCGTGGAGCTCATGACGTTCCCAAGCACGACCCGTTTCCTCGAGATCGAGTTCGAGCAGAGCACCCACCGCTGCAAGATCTGCTGGAGCCGAGTCGGGCGTGGCGCAATGCTTGGGCTCGCCAAGGCGCGCCACTCGTGCCGCCGGTGCGGAGGCACCGTCTGCAAGAACTGCAGCCACATGTGGGAGATCGAGCGCCAGCGCACGACCGTCGCGGTTGGCGGCGGCCTCGTCACGACGCCCACGCGCGTGTGCAACGAGTGCCTCACGATATCGGAGCACGGCAAAGGCTCGCCACCGAGCGAGGTCTCAGCGCTGAGCGTGGTCGCCTCTTCCGACGAGAGCTCGCCGACCAGTCCGTCGTTTATCGCGCTGACTCGCTCGCTGCCGAGCTCCGGCACCAAGTGGCGATCGCGGTCGAGATGAGCTCCCAATCAGCCCAGGGATCCACAGCGGAATGTTCCCATGGGTCTTCCGACTCTATACGACTGCCATCGTGGCAGCGCCCAAGGAAATTTTTCGGGAGCTCCTGGATTCCATTGCCACGACGACAGGACAACGCGTTTTGTTCGAAAACACCGCGATATTAGATGCTTAGACCTGCAGAAGAAGATCTTACCTGTGATATATGTATCCATACCTCTTCAACGTCATCGCACGTGGATGCGAGAAAGGCCATCTGAGATCACCATGGAGTGGTTGCGGCATGGACAAGATGCTCTTAGTATTCAGCTGGGCGTGGCACCTCCTCGCCGAGCAGTTCTCTTCCATCATTTCGAGAGTTGATCCGCCATGGCGTCGAGAGTCAGCAAGACCGTCCCCACCGCAAGCGACACGAGGACCTCGTTCGCGTCCGAGTTCCTGCACCACGCGATGCGCGGCTCGCCTGCCAAGGTCTCAGCAACTCGCAATCACCAGGAGCCGCGGATGGAGCGAGTCACGCGAGCGGATCACTCGCCAGCGCGAGTCCCGAGCCATTTGCGCAAGCAGAGTCCACGCAGTCTCCACGAGTCGGTCTTGCGAGCGAGTAATGCGGCGACGGTGGTGCTCGTCCAAGAAGCGCAGGATCTGCCGGACCCGCGTCGAGCACTGCGTGCGCTGTCGACACGACTCCGAGAACAGGATGTCGACATCGTACTTTATGAGTTTGGGCGTTTTGGGATAAGCGACGACGAGGACGAAGGCGAGGCCACCGTGGATGATGACGTCGAAGTGGATCGGCCGGTGCGATCCACTGGGAATACACTGCCTCGCATCGCGGGGTACACGACGATTCAGACCACAGTTGAGCACTTCGCGACAACGTTCGCGCACGGACGGTCCTTCGTCGAGCACAGCTTGCACCAGGACATGGCCATGGTCGAGTTGCTCTATACGATCATGGAGGAGAAGAACAAGTGGATTGGGATCAACCGGATGCAACTGCAGCCGCGAGGAGTAGGTCGCGGCACTCGGCGCCGGGAGTTCGTGGTCGTGGAATGCCAGAAGCGGCTCGTCCTTCCAGATGGCCGTCAAGGCTGGGTGCAGAGTCTACAGAGCGTGGATATCCCCGGCCAGCGAGAAGAAGGTGTCCGGGGGACCATTCAACGAAGCGGCGTCGTCGCGATCGAGTCGCTCGTGCACAAGAACACACTCGACGTGGTCGTCACAGCTCAGATCGATTTGAAGGGCAGCGCGTCGAGTGGCGCGCTGCGAGCGGTCAGCAAGCGGCGTGTGACGAAGATTCTCACTGGGCTGGCTCAGCCGCTGGAGAAACTCCAAGTGGAGCTAATGTCGTTCCCGGGCACGTATCGCTTTCTCGAGCTCGAGTTCGAACACAAGAACTCGCGATGCAAGGTGTGCGCAGATCGAGTCGGTCGGACCATGATTCCCGGATGGAAAGCTGCTCGCTATTCGTGCCGCAAGTGCGGTGGAACAGTGTGCCGCCATTGCAGCCACATCTGGGAGATCGAGCGCCAGCGAACGACTGCCCTGGTTGGTGGCGGACGCGTCATCACGCCGACTCGTGTCTGCGACGATTGCTTCTTTCAGCCGTCGGTGTCGTCTTTTCCAGTTCGAGCGCCTGCGTCAGTGGCGACAAGCGAGCCAAAGATCCTTCGCGAGCGTCGACGAACAGACCCGACCGAGTCGCATTTTTTAGGCGACTCTGGATTCCTCCACCACCGCCCGACTACTCGATCGGTCGAGCCCATGCGGCCGACACAGCTCGAGTTCTCTCTCCAGTGCAGCGACGAGCAGGATGCCACCACTGAGCATGGGTCGATGAAGACCATCAAGCTCTAAGAACGTAGCATTTGATGATCAATTTACAGAGTAAATGAGTCGGTGGTACGAGCCTGACACGTCAGATATATCACAAAATCCAGCCATGAATCCACCTCATTCGAGGCCTTTGCACCCCATAAATCCGCCACCTACCACTGGTGGGGGCACTGCCTTCGCAATGCCACGACGAGCAACCATATCAGACACCACCACGCGCTCCATTTCTGCTTTCGCTGGTTGCGACTCGCATGGCCCGCGATGGAACACACGCCCGCGACAGTCGACAAGCCACGCTGGTCCGCGTCGACAGGGACCAGCACCGCCAGCAGCGGGGTCTCCGTCGACGACGACAGTCTGTGCCCAGGGACCGGCGATGACGGCCGCCCGACTGCGGCTCTGGATGACGAGGACGAGAGCCCGCTCCGCGCGACGCACACGCCCGGTGCGCAGTTTCCGACGAGGCACAAGATGCGCAACGCCGTGCTCAGCGCGGCGACCAACAGCCGCCAGGTGCTCCGTCGCGAGGCGCTCAAGGCCGCCAGCGATCCGCGCAAGCAGTCTCGCTGCGTGCGCCACCTCGAGTCCACCAAGACTGTGTCGCTGTACCAATACCACAAGTCCCGAGGCGCTACTCGCGTGATGGGCGTCGCGCAGATCCAGTCGCCGATCCACGAGGTCGTCTCGACCGTGAGCCACAAGAGCCCGCTGAGCCTGCCGCTGCTGAACCCGGGACTCGCCGACTTTGAGACACTCTACGCGCTCGTGGACGAGCCCACGCGGTTCGTGGCGATCCGGTCGGTCGTCATGGACGAGCAGTGGAAGGCGCCACACTTGGGGCGGACCCGCGAGTTCGTCGTCATCGAGTCCCACGAGGCGTTCACGACTGAGGACGGGCGTCGCGGATGGGCCGTGAGCTACCACTCGCTCGCATGGCCCGGGTGTCGTGACCCGCCGCTCTCGGTCGTGCGCGGCAGCATGTACAACACTGGGCTCGTCGTGCTCGAGCGAGAACGCAAATCCGAGACCATCGACCTCTACGCCGTCACCGAGTTCAGGCTCAAAGGCCATGCGACCGCAAGTCTCGATGGGCTCGCGGCAAAAAACCGCGTGCTCCACTCGCTCCTGCTGCTCACGGGCACGATCGAGCAGCGCGCGATGGGCGAGCTCGAGGTGCTGCAGACGAGCGACTTCCGCGAGATTGACCGCAACACCATGCTTGCCGAGTGCAGCATCTGCGCCGAGACCGACAGCGCCCTTGACCGGTCCATCGAGCCCACGTACCGGTGCCGCAGGTGCTGCGTCAGTGTCTGCGGCGGCTGCAGCGCGACGTGGCGGAGAGGCAGCAAGGCCATGCGGCTCTGCAAAGACTGCTGGGGCGAGACCACGCTCCAGTTCTGAGCGGTAGAAACTATGCAATTGACCTTGGCATTTTCGTTTTCTTCCGCATCCCGTCAGTTGGCTTTTCGCTCGCGTAGAAACTCGCGCGCGGCGTGGACCATGCGGTGGTCGTCGCCATACGCGACACTCAGACTTCAAACAGTGGAGCGTCAGTTCAGACGTCCATCCATCAACCCAACCGAGATGTGCTTACATGGCGAGCGCCTCGCGGATGTACGACGTCGCGTGCTCGTGATGTTTGGCGAGCAGACTGAGCTTGGCCAACTGGAAGTACAGCAGCCCACGCGACGGCAGTGGAAGCCTCGGTAACACCCACTGCGTAGCCTCCAGCTCCCGCTGGAAATATTCCAACGCCGCGGTCGGCGCGACGCCTAGTTCTTCACCATGGTCGACCAGAAAATTGCCGATTGTCCTGGCTGTCGCCGCGTACTGCGCACTACGATGATGGCATCGAAGCTCGCGGGAAACGAGTTGCCACATCTCCTCGTAACGTACCCAGCGCAGCCTGATATCCGCCGGTACCTGCCGTTCCATGTCGGCGAGCCGGACCAGGCCGCCTCGAATCGCGCCTATACCAGCCTGACGCCCGCACGCTGGACAGGCGGCGTCCTCATCACCCACGACGACGACGCCACTGTCTTCTTCGCACGCGTCGTTCCCACAAGCGAATCCATCGAGAAGCCGGTCCTCTTCCGGGTGTCGTTCGGCCGATCCACACCGCTCGCAGGTGCATGTAAAGAAGTACGAGTTGCGCAGCGCGCGCAGCCGCTTGGGCGTCGACTCGAAGAGCTCCATGTACGAGATCGCGAGCTCCTCGTCTGCCTCGACGGGCGCGACGACGTGGATCTTCAGCTGCTGCGGCGCCGCAAAACTCACGACGCAGTTGGGCGTGCAGCTGTGGTTCAGCAGCGCGGCCTCGGGGAACATGCCGATGCCCACGGGCACATTCACGTCGTCGCAGATCGTAAATGCGTTGCAGTTGACTCGACAGAAGAGCTCGACAATCGCGCGCTCGTGCGTCGCCATGAGCGCATCGAACGGGAGCGCCTTCGTATTAAACTTGGACCGCGTCAGCACGAGCCCCACAAGTTGCGCCATCTCCTCGAACTCTTTCAGCGTCGACGGCGCGTGGTCCTCGTAGTGGTGGCGCAGTTCCAGCACGGCCCCAGTGTCCTCATGGCTGCCAACCAGTACCTTGGCCGCCAGTCGCGCGACCAGCAGCACAGTCTGCGAGCCGCTCCCACTCGGGATCGTCTTCCAGGATTCGCACTCGCCGCCGTGCCCCCCGCGCGTCCAGTCGAGCTGCTGGCACTGGCGACTGCAGTACTTGACGAGCTCGCACCCCCCGCAGCGCTTGAGCGACCCCGCCGAAAAGCACCAGTTGCACGCGGTCAGCGAGACGGCGGCGCTCGCACTCGTCACCAGCAGCTGCGTGCCAGGCGCGAGCCGCCTCGTGGCGATGGCCGCGCGTCCCTTCCGCGGTGCCTGCTGGACCCGGAACTTGGTGGCCATGGTGGAATGTCACTACGACAAGCAATCTTCACGGGAGTGACATTGCATAAATTTGTAATTTACAGGGAACGCAGTGGTACTTCTCTGTTCCGCGGTGTAGCCATATCGAATACGAGGGGGAGAGTCAGAACCGTCAAGATGATCTGCCAGCAGGTTCCCTCCTGCTGCGGCTGACGCGGAGCGGATACTAAACCGCGGGACGTAAACCCTGAGTATCGTCTGGACATGCGACCTGCAGGTCCGGTCTGTTTCGTCCGCAGCGCGTCGCCTTAGCGAGCCTAACCGATAGCGGCCGGAGAGTCGGACGGACCAGCAGCAGCCTGTCACACGCGTCGACTCACTCGTGATGCAACGTCGAGTGTTTGCGCCGGATTCGTTTCGCGACTGCGCATCCCACTGATCACGAGAAGACAAGCGGGTACAGTACCTCTTACTGTATCTCTGCCGCAAGGTCTCGTCACATCGTCTGCATTCTAAGGCCCCATTACGTAATGAGTCCATTCACCACCTCTCGCCAGTTTGAAACACGAGCGTGGAGGGATCTGATCCCTCTGCAAAAAGAAGAATCCAGTGTTTCTTACCCTTTGCCGAGGTCGGATGTGTGTGTGGCCGAGGATTGGTCTGCGCGAGGCCCACGCCACATCATGTCCAGCCGTCGGCGCGGCCGCCTCGCTGCTCGTCCCCAGCTGCGAGCATAGCAAACTGTATGCAGACATCGTGGGACTCGGGTGTACTACTTTTGCTTCCAAGATACGCACCATAGTTATTGCACATCTGATAGGGACATGAACCCTGGCATCCTGACAAGCAATCGTCGACTGGACACTCGCCTCTCCGCGGGCGCCGTTGGATTTTTGAGGCGCTTGCTGTGCGACAGTGAGCGATACTGTATCTTATTGTTGAAGCGGAGAAGAGAACATTGCGTGGTCGCCCGCGTGGCGCTCAGCTTCCACGCCGTGTAATGAGTAGCACCCAAATGACGTCTTCGACCAGCTACAGCAATCCAGTGAGTAATGGGCCTCGGCATCAGGGACTCTACCGCGAAAAGTTCCAAAGGTGGCTTCGGTCCGGTCTCTGTATCAGATCGTGGGCTGGACGTCCACGATGCAACACGCCAAGTCGAGAGACGCTGGAGCTTCCAGTGGATTACGGCGTGGGCGCGAAGTGTCTCTCTATCCTCCTATCCATGTGCCCAAATGGCGTATGCCCGTTACGTACTCGGCCCCGCGCTAAAGCTGCCCATCATTCCTGATTCACGACTCGTTGGTAATATCCCTCAGACAAGCGACAACCGAGAAATCCAATGTCCACGCAACATTGAATGCGAAGCAGGAGGCGACACCAGGAAGCGTCCTCAGCATGGAATGGGCAGCGTGGACCGCCGGCGCGCGACGTCGGTGGACTCCCTCTGGAGTGACCACCACCCTCTCCTTTCACAACGTATCGGTTCGGGAAAGAAGCGAGTTAAGACGAGGCCTCGCATGCGATAGGCTCCTCCCGCTGAGCCTCTGACGCGCCTTCCTTCCTTTCCACTTTGCGCGAGCCACCCGTACCCGACTTCAAGGCAGTGGCATTTGATGACCCGCACAATTGGAGATCCTACGATCGACGAACAACACAACGTCTCACACTCGGGACGAGCCGCCTCCACCGCAACTTCAGCCACCGCTCCTAGTGTTCAATCTGCACGGATCGAGCGCGAGGGCATCGCCGCTCGCATCACGACCACCCCGCCCAAGGACCCTGGCAAGCGTAAACGCAGCCGTTCACAGATGACTGCCAGAGAGAGCGCGGAGGAGCGAGACGACTTCACCGCCAAGCGAACGCGCGCCATGGCCACATCTGTTCCGATGCGACCAAGTCTCGTTGACAACTTGACCAACAGCGACGAAGACGAGGACGCTGTCCGCTTCAGCGTGCCGCCGCCACCACCGGCGATTCCAGTGCCTCCGGACCAAGTCTGCCGGTACCCGAACAAGCCCTGCCCGCAGCCGCGCGCCACCAAGAAGCAAGGCGACCTGCACAGCTACTGCGCGTACCACCGCTTCAAAGCCCAGCAATACCAGCGCAAGCTCGAGCTCAAGAAGCGCGAGCGGCGAAAAGTGCGCAGCCCGAGCGACCAGCAGGCGGCCTCGGCGATCGGCCATGAGATGCAAGGGCTCGCTCTCGACTCCGGCGCAGTGTTCTCGTCTTCGCCACGACGAAAGTCCTCCTCGCCAACCGTGCGGCGCCGGGGGATCCGCGCGCGAACGAGGAGCTCTCCGCCCCGGCCTTCCACGACCATGTATCCAAGTTTCAGAAACGAGCCTGGGACGACGGTTGGCGGAGCGACACCGCATCCCCCGGCGCTAGAGCCGTTCCACCACCCCGTGACACTGCAGGAAGGCGATCTCCAGCTCCTGCAGGTGTTCCTCATGGACACCGAGTCACCTCCCAAGTCCGACGCTGAGACCATGGGGTTCTGGGACCCCAGGGGAGATCCTTGCAACGTATCACAGGCACAGAGCCACCCGAGCGGCAGCGCAAGCGCCTACGCCGTCGATCTGGACGGTTTTACATTCACGTCCGAGTCGCTTTAGATCGAGGCTCGCTACTATTTATCAATATTTTGTGTTGCCTAAACATGCGTTATGTTCCCTATCCTATCTAAAACATCCAGCCAGACGGGGCCTCGGTGGGGCAAACAAAGACCGCTGATGCATTCGGGACGCGACGTCCGGAACCGCCATGGAGCGCATGGAGATTTTTTGCGGTGGACCAACCAGACGATTATCTTCGGATTCCTGACTACATCATGCAGCCCTGCTTGAAGTGGCCGCGCGTCGCCCCATCTCTGACGCCAGTCCAGCTGGTCGCAACGCACCGCGTTACTCACGACGAGTTGTCGCACCGCCAGGGGCCTCTATTCGGGCGAGAGCTTGCTGGTGGCAGAGGCACAATTTTCTGACGGCCCGTTCTGTCGTCCGGAAGATCCTTCGCCACAACGCCACAATGGCCACCGCGACCGCTCGAGATGAGTGGAAGCTGCCACGGGGAGACGTTGGCTGCAGCGATCGTTCTCGCGTGCGACTTGGCGTGGGTCGATCGTGTTGGCCATCCGCTCGGAGGTTGAAGCTGGACTCATGGAAAGTGCGCCACAGTCAGGTCATCGTCTTTGTGTCTATGGTGCGGTAAATGGCTACACTGGTTCCTGTTGCCTTTGGAGCCGTACGGTTCAGAAGGCTACAGGCGGTACAGTAGACAATAGTCGACAGAAGGCTTCCGTGGAACGAAGTCTGATGTGCTTGGGTTCTCGCGGTCCAGTGAAAAATTCGTCACCAGAGAACCGAGAACAGATCCTGGTGGCCTCCAGAGCTGTGAATGCTTACCACACAGCGAACTTTGCACCTACAGCACGGCCGCAATACGCGCGTGATTCGGCGTCCTGGAATCTGATCGCAATCGCGATCCGTAAGAACAAAACATGGCGGTTGACGGACTTCAACGGTAGTGAAGTGAGTTCAGCACGGTGTCCACCAGTCATAGGAACAGTTTCGATGACCCAGCACACTCAATCAGATCTGCGCCGAAGGCCGCTCGCTGCTGACAATCGGTGAAGTCCCGGAAAGGCGAGGTGGAGTGCCAGTCACGGAATCTGGCGGAGCCTGTGGTCCAGAGCGTTGGATGGAAAATCGGTGCCTGGTGATCGCCATCCGGATTGCTCTCCATCCGTGCCTGGAAAAGTGCTGCTTGTTACGCTAGGTAAACAGATTGCCCCCTATGCGGAGATTGTGTCTGTAAGCGAGGGTCACTCTGTCTCTACGTGCGGCGATTGGATCGGACGGCACCGTCCCCAACTCAGACAACTATGTACAGTTCGTGTACTAAACACCCTGACCACAAATTCGCTCTCCCATCCAGCTGCCAAGGCACTAGATTCTGCATGGGAACGCACTATGTACTGTCGCCGGTGCTGGTGCCTCCCACAGTGTGAAAACACCGACCATCCTCGGATCAAAGTACGATCTCTCCTTCCCGCCTATCGCGCCGCCCACGCGATTTCGTCCTTTGCGTCTTCGATCTCTCCTCTGGACTGTCCTCGACCAAGCGCAAGTCGGAACATCCTTTCCCGAGCTGCACCGTTGGAGATCCTACTTCGTCCGCGTCCATCCGCCGCTCCCACCCAACCATTCTACGAGGCACACGTTCATTTTCGAATCTCCTCTCTACTAGTCATGAGCGCCTTCGTACCTAACCTGCTCGCTGCGACGTACCCACCGACGACCAAGCCATGCGGTCGTCGCCGTCACAAGCACAAGCCTGAGAACGAGGGGCTCTGCAAGTACGCCAGCAAGGCCTGCTTCTTGCCTCGCGTGGTGAAGAAGACTGGTGAGCTCCACCGGTACTGTGACCACCACCGGCAGCAGGCCAACCGCAACCAGCGCCGACTGGAGCAGCGGCGCCGGCTCAAGGAGAAGGGCGACTTCTCGACGTCGAGCCCCACGAACAGTGCCCGCTCCACGAGGTCTTGTTCTTTCGATGGTAGCGACTCGGACGACGCCTTCGAGAGCCACGAAGCCCAGACGGGAGATATTGAGATGAGCTGCGTACTGTTCGAACCGTTCCGCGAGCCCGTGGCGCTGCGGGACGAGGACCTCTCTAGTTTGCAGTGCATCTTCGCAGAACCATCGACATCGCCTCGCAGGATCGACGAAGAATACATTTTTCAGTTATAAATTTGCTGTTTTCGTGTGTCGTTTCACTCTTGTCCGTCATCGACTCGTTGGCTGGTCGAACAACAAGCTGGCGGCAAGCGTCGAGTACTATTTTCGTACGCACGTCACGACGGAAAAATGCCACACACCCTCGGAATCGAAACCAGATCATCTTCATTAACAGATCACACACGCAAGTCTTTTGGGACTGTTTACCTCAGTGTCCGTCGAAATCCCCATCAGCAACTTCACCAGCTGAGTTCACAGACAGGCTGGTATGTACCCACCGAGGATGATTACAAGGTAAATGGAGATCCGATGTTTACTACGTAGAACCTGCGTTGACTCTCGTCTTCCTCTACACAGACGGGTGGCTTCCAGACGATCAGTCTGTCGGGAAGGGTACCTAAATCTTGGGTAGGCCAAACCAAGAGTTCTGAGAGTGATGGCATGCAGCAAAAGACCTCTCCACTACTGTACTGCCGTTTGAGATGGTCGTTCCAACAACTAAAGAACGTGAAAACCCCGCTCGGGATCTCATGAGAGATTTTTACACCGTTCTCAGCAACGCGGCCTGGCCGATACTACAGTATGGGATAACTTCACCTGCCCCCACTGTCCGGGTGGTCGTCAGGACAGCTGGTGAACGCATCACCCCAGCAGGTTTCGCGTCAGAGAGAGTGACCACCCGTCACTCTTCTCACTGACGGGGCCATCACGAAACGATTGCTCAGCAGATCAACAGATGTCGGTGGAGGCAAAAGAGGCAGAACGGGTACATGTAGCAGACCTTTCCGCGTGTTGCGATGGCGGGTGTGCTGGGCTCCGACATGGATGAGCTGGTGCCTTAAGAAGAGCAGTTTCGAGGATGGGTGTCCCAGACGAAGACACTTAGTTGCAGAGAGAGACTGACCCTTCGGACAGGGTAGTCACCCATCTGGCGAGGCACTATCGATGCCGAGCCACAAATTGGTCCTCCCGCGCAGCTGGCTCGAAGCTTGACCCTCCTCTCCGCTCACCGCTTTCGCGAGCAAGTTGCGTCCGCCGGGGCCAGCATCATTCTCCAATTCCTGTGCTTCTGCACACGGCTCGCCAACTGGCCACCTTCTCTACCGTCAATCGGTCCTCTCCATCCCACTTCGACCCACTCTCCGAGTATGAGAGTCTCCGTGATCAGTACCTACTCAGACGATTTCTTCTTCCCGTCTCCCAAGCCGAGTGGCCGCCGCCGCCACAAGCACAAGCCTGGCGATGAAGGTCTCTGCAAGTACGCGAGCAAGGCTTGCTACACGTCCCGCAGCGTCAAGAAAACCGGTGAGCTGCATCGCTACTGCCACATTCACCGAATGCAAGCGAACCGCAACCAGCGCCGATTGGAACAGCGTCGTCGCCTCAAGGAGCTGATGAGTGCGAGTCGAGGCATCATCGAAGAACGCACTTCGGAGGATAGCACGTTTGAATGGACCCCAGACTATGAAAAGCTGAGTGGTTCGATCTCACCTCAGTCCATCGAGCCCTTCGACCACCCTGTGCCTCTTTTCGACGAAGACCTGTCGTTCCTGCAGAGCATTTTCGTCGCGGATCAATCGGATTTGACGTACAGCGCCCCAGTGTCCAGTAGCACCCTCGGTGTGTACCAGTTGTAATGCCGCTCGGGTGAAGAGCGCCAGACTATGTGTGTCTTCATGTCAGAGCAGCAAGTTGTGGTGTAAGCTTGAGTTCGCTTAGTGTTTGTACAAAATACATGGTCTAGAACCATTATCATGGAAGTTGTGAACTTGATTCCTCTTGTAATGACGTGGGTCCGAGCATGGACGGTACCATCAAAACGCCTTGGTACAATGTATGCGACCCGAAATTCGAATCGGTACGATTGATGACGATACTGGCTTGTCGCTCGGGCTATGCCAGAGCCATAATGAATCACTTCGACACTTCGGCATCCTATCACTTCATCTCCGGTAGTGATGGATTTGCTGCAAGTCAACAGTAGAGCGTCATCGTCAAGTGCACTCCCAACGCAATTTTTGACTGCCGTTTCAGATGGTACATTTTGAGCTGCCTCCACACGTAGCGAACCCAGCGACCAATTGGCCACAGCACCACAACTCAGAAGCCGTTAGACATCGCACCTCGATTTGCTGTGAGGTGACACGAAGCCGACTGCTGAAGTGATGTGTTGGGAGGAGTGAAGTGCCTGCTCACCTTTTAGCAGTAAGAGGATTGATTGTGGGATGCGAATTTCTTTCAGCTCACCTGCTACATGTGATATACCGTAAACTGTAGCACGTCCCTTACGCATTCCACTTCGGACGGCGCTGTGTTCGCTCCAAGTTCCCATTTTCATCCAAAACCACACCCATGATGGACAGACTAACGATGACAGGACTCAGATATCTCAACTCTCTGATAAAGCGCTGACAATGTCTCCAACAGCGTACAACATATATTTTTCCTTCTACCGTTGTATCAAATTATTGAATATAGTGTGTTCTACTCTCAAATACAACCTTTGTTTTCTTATATATTTGGTTCGAGAAGCCAGTTCAAGTAATCATGCACCAATGATGATCAAAGGATCGACTGCTCGTCAGAGACTCCTATTGGGCTCATTCCCCATGGCCCATCGAATTGGAAGTCACTGAGTTGCCCACACCCATCATAACCCACTAGCATTCTGAGAGTGTACAGCACCGAGTCCAGTGCCAACACGACACTGGGGGACACGCTTGAAATGGGTTGGGCACTTGACACTGAGTCTCGTGGCTTCTCAAATCCTTCTTCTTCTAACTCAAAGGCCATGTCTATACTCTACTCCTCAGAGGAAGACTAGCTTCGTACAAACACTTGAATTGATCGTAGTGTCGTCCGTGCTTCCTGTATAGTGCGCTCTAGAGTCGTCATCCAAAAAGAGAGAGCGGCAAACTCACTTTGATGACCGTTTTATCGGCGCATGCAGACTTGTTTCTTTATCCACCTGCGAAATTTGTCATCTAGGAAAGTATCAATGTCCTCAGTGGATTTTCCGATATAAATCCAGTCTCGAAGGGTTACTTATACTGGATTCCAGTTTAGAGGATATAACGCGCACACTCCACTCACCAGGTCTGAGATGTTATCGTCCCTCTTCGTCCTAGTTTATGTCGAGGGAACGGGTGGTTGACGTGGCAAAAAAAAGGCCGATCATTGAAGTCGCGGAGATGAGTTGGTTAAATTGCAAGGTCACCCAGTCGTTGCCGATCTGGGAGCGACTTTTGGCGACAAAGACTTGGCCCTTTTCGACGTTGCGCCCGGCTGAGGAATGCCAATTTATTCCCGAGAGAGCAGTCTATGTGGCTTGAATCCAGCATGAGAATGCTACGCTTTACTTTGGAACGTCGAGTTGAAACGAAAAGGTGACTGCGTTCAGCGTCGTCTGTCATAGCGAGAGGAGCTCCTCGTAGCGAACGACGAGAGAGAGACAGTGATATACCCTCTCTAGTAGATGCCAAGACACTCGCGAATCATTTTCCAATTTGACAACCCCTTGTCAGAGCAAGCAAACACTCCGCGTCAGCAAAGGGCACAAGAACAACATGAGCACAACCAGCGAGATCACCAGCAATGACGGGATTGACTCGATCGAAACACTCTCGCTCCAAGACTCCAGCAACATGACGGAGGTGGATACCTGCCGCTACTCCAGCAAGCCGTGTTCCAACCCTCGGGCCACGAAGAGGACGGGTGATCTGCACAACTTCTGCGAGTTCCATCGCCTCATGGCCAACCGCAACCAGCGCCGCTGCGAACAGAAGCGTCGCACGAAGCGTCAGCTCGAGCGGCCGATGCAGAAGCGCAAGATGCAGCCACAGCCGACGCATGTCCTCATGGGACTCACAGTTGGAGCACCACAGCCAGCAGAAGTAAAGTCCAGACGCCGGCGACCTGCGACGAGTCCCACATCCGTCATCGTTCCGATGGCGTCCATTGATCTCCACGAGTCGAATGGCGCTTCACAAAAGCCTGGCGATTCCCTCGTGGCTCCAGCGACCGCCGAGGCTCTCGAGCCCTTCGCGCATCCGGTGCAACTTCAAGACGAAGATCTCCAGTACCTATTGATGACAGTTGTCGACTCGTCGTTCGACGTTGAGCTATGAAAATCATAAGACACGAGCTCTGTGCGGAAAGTAGTTAATTCTGTGACGTGGGCACCCGTCGACCATTATTATCCGGATGCTATACATTCCCTTCAACTATACACTATACATCCTCTTCCCAATCCGAACCTAGTAACATTCACACGAACTTAACGAAGAGTTCAACGAGAAATTGGTGGGACAGCGTCAACTGTGACATCGGAGACGCGCCCTAGCTCGCCTCCGCGCCGTCATTTCCGAAGCTCCAAAACCGAGTTCACCAGGCCACACATACGCGCGCCACCGACCAATGAACGCGTTCGCGGAGGAACCGTTCGAGGACGAGTCGTCCTCGTTCCTGCAGACCAGCGTCGAGGCCTGGGGTGCGTTCGTCGGCGTGAGCCAGTGGCGCTTGTTCGGCGCCGTCGTGTTCCTGCTGGCCACGTCGCTCCTGCTGGCCAACGCCATCGCGTTGTGCGCGCAAGTGCGACGCGAGCAGCGGATCCGCAAGAAGACGGGCGAGCTCGCCAAGTTCAGCCCCGAGCACCGCGGTAGCGACACCAAGCCGACGCTCTCGCCGGTGCCCGTCACGATCCTCACGGGCTTTCTCGGAGCTGGCAAGACCACAATGTTGAATCGTATCTTGCAGACACCGCAGCTGCCGTATAAGATCATGGTGCTCGAGAATGAGATTGGAACGATCAGTATCGACCATGCTTTGTTGGATCCGGGCAAGACCAATGAAGAGCTGCAAAAGGACGGAATCTACGTGCTCCAGAACGGCTGTATGTGTTGCACGGCGCGCGGGTCGAAAGGGACGAAGAGTGAGCTTGAGCGAATCCTCGACTACTTGCTGCGCATCGTCAACGAAGAAGGGTTCGATTATCTGTTGGTCGAGACAACTGGTCTCGCAGACCCTGGACCAATCATTGAGACATTCCTCCAACTCCGCGCGTCGCGATTCCGATTGGATGCGATCGTATCGATGGTCGACGCGCACGCTGTCCAACGATTCTATTCCCCGACCACCGACTCGTTTGACTTTCCCGTGGAACTCCAGCGGCAACTGCTGTACGCGGACGTGGTTGCTCTCAACAAGGTGGATTTGGTGGACAGTGGCCGGCTTGAGCGCGCGAGACAGGCGGTGCGTTCGTTTTCCGACGGTGTAAAGATTCTCGAGTGCGTACAGGCCGAGCTGGATTTTTCTCAGATCGTGGGTATCGACACGTTTGATGCCGTGAAATTCCGAGGATCGAACGACACGGTGCGTCATTCGAACGCCGAGCACAACGGCGAGCACACCAAGGGCATTCAGACGATGCATCTTCAGGTTGAGGCGGCTGTTGACGTCGCGAAGCTCACTGATTGGTAGGCGCCTTTACGGGATAGTCGTCTGCAGTGTCTCTGACTGATGTTGCGCAGGCTCAATCAGGTCACGGCTGAGTATGCTCGCTCCCACATCTTGCGTATCAAGGGTGTGCTGGCGCTGACCCATTCCAGTCGCCGCTGTATCCTCCAGTGCGTGCTGGACACGTACACGATCGCGCCGTCTGCCGAATGGAAGTCCACCGAGACACGCAGCTGCCAACTCGTGCTGATCGCGCGGAATCTGGACAAGCCCCGGCTGGAGGCCAGTTTCCTGCAGTGCGTCGCTGATATCGACAATGCGGGGGAGGCGAAGAAGAGCCGTTGACGTGGTAAGAAGTAATGGTCCATGTTGGGAAAGCTGGCTCGTTTCTCGGCCCGAGTCACCTGCGGCGGCGTAGCCTTTCGCTCATCTACATCCGCTTGAGGCGCCAGGGAGCGACTAGTGTACAGTGCGCGAGCCTAATTATCGACGTGCCGGACTCGTTATCCATTTCGATTGCATAGTCTGCCGAATGCGGACGTTCGCCAGTGCCGCTGATGGCATGACCCATCCCAAGTGCCCAAGTGTCCCTTCGCAACAGTGGAACTGGATTTTTGCATCCATTCTGGCAGGTGGATGACGACAAAGCCAATGGCTCGTGATGCACGCAAATCAGAGAGTACATAAAGATCGTATAAGACGGGGTATTGGATGGGAGCGAATGAGCGATGATGGCGCCACGCGTGAGCAATGCCCCATCAAGATCTGATGGGGGAAAGATTGCACGAGCTTCCTCGGAAGGTGCCTTCACTTCTCGACCGACAGTGGTTCTGCGGCTACTGGCGCAACCGCCGATCTACGTAAGTAAGATGGGTACGTCAGCTGCGCCCCTCGGCGGCCATAGGCTGCGCTCCCATCCCCGGCCAGTCGAGCCCAGGCATCACTCTCCAATTTGCCTTCGAGTCCACCATGGCGCAGCCGTCCAGCCAGCCTCTCACAGACCAGCAGCAGCCCCAGTCCACACTGCTCAATGGCGCCGCCTCAGTGCGCGTGGCCAACATCGTCGTGCGCATGGAAGGACAAGTCTCCAAAGATGCCAGTGGGGTATCACCAGGCAAGGCCGGCGAGCGCGAGAAGCAGGCCGCGAGCGCGTTCGCGTCCGACGTGATCTTCGTCACGAGCGAAGACCTGTCGCTCTTCAGCGACGACGAGGACGGCGGGCCCGTGCGCATCCCGACAATAGAATTCAAGTGACTCGTGCGTCTGGTCGTTGTTCCGTCTCTATGTCTATCAACTCTATCAAATTATAATCGCCCTTCGAAAAAAACTTGGATGATTCCGGTCTCGTGCATCGTCCATGCAATGGTGCGTGGCCTGATGTTCAAAGGCTACGAGCGTTTGACACGCTTGCGTGGCGAAGTGGTTCATAATTCGGTGGGTAGCCAGTCCATTCGAATCAGGGCGGCGCAGCCGCGTGCATTCATGTGGCGGATCATGTGATGTGCTTGGACAGCGTCAAGAGACGGACCGCCGCCGAGCGAGATCCAGTGTTCACTTGACGGGCCAGCGCAGTCCTCGTGGAGGACCTCGGAAGTCCACCTCAAAGATGGGAGGAATGGCATCGCTCGAACTCCCATCTCGAATTTTCCAACAGAATAATCAGACAGCTGCACGGCACCACATCCAACCACCGACGCCTACTCTTTCGCTTGAGGTTTCGAAACGGCTCACCAGCTGAATTGGAACTCGACAGGCGCGGCGCTGGCCGAGAGCTCGTTGAGCTTCTCGCGCATCTCGGGCTGCGTGAAGAACGTCTGCGCCTCGGCGAGCCGCAGCTCGCGACACAGCATGAAGCGCAGCACGGCCTGCTCCGTGCGCAGCGCCGTGGTCTCGGCGGCGAGTTCGCGGAAGTCTTGGCTCGTGACGGGCTCGCACGGGCGCTTCACGACCACGGCGACGGTCTTCTGCGATGCGATCATGGCGCTCTGCAGCGCGTTCTCCAGCGAGAGCCACTCGGCACGGAGCTGCTCGCGCGTGTGACGCTTGCGCTCGCGGTAGTCGCGCTCGTAGCCTTGCTGCAGGCAGCGCCGGTGGGCTCGGCGGCGCTCGAGCTCGGCGGGGTCCTTGGCGGGCCGTGAGCCCTGAGCTCGCTGTGGCGAGGCTGTCGGCGTGACGTCGTCTCGGATCCAGAGGAGCTGGCTCGGGTCGTCGAGGATTCCCCAGCTCGTGCCGAGCGTGTCGAGCGTGGGCCTGCTCGAGTCTTCGTCGATGGCGAGCCCGTAGAAAGCGTTGGCGGTCGCGTAGGCCTCGAGGTCGACGACGCTGATAGGCGCGAAGCAGAACTGCGCAGCCTCAGCGGGTGGCGCGTAGTGGAAGAAGTCGAAGGACATGGGAGTGCAGATGGTGGGTACGATTGTGTGGAACATGCTGGGGCCGAGAACGGAGACACGAGCGGCCGAGCACCAATTCGGAAATGGATCTGCCGACCAGTGAACTGCCCGCAGTGAGTGACCCAGAGCTGGATCATGACGAGAGCCTGGCTCGAGGCCTCAGTGGGGCCGGGCCGCCTTACTTCAAACAGGACGCAGTTGAAGCCAGAGTTTCGTTCTTGGTCGCGACCAGCGTGACGCACTCGAGTCGTGACAAGGACACGGCATACCTACGGCCGAGGACGAACGCTCAGCCCCTGCCTGACATCTTTGCTCCGGCGGATCCGCCACAAAGCCACCGGTCAGCCTCGAAAACAAATTCTTCAGCAACAACTGGCTTAGCGACCGGGGTCGCCCCCGGATGATGCCAGCTCCATGCGACGCGATTTCTCGTTCTGGGACTTCCGAGTCCAGAAGCACAACACAGCGACGGCACTCGTGTTCTGTTCCGCTCCGTACGTCTCGAGAAAAAAATTGTATCGCGAACGAATCACAGACGGAGAGGGAAAGAAATGAACTCATTTGCCAAAGTGGCCTTCAACGTCCTTCGAGAGAAAGCCGCGCCCGAGCACGACGAGGCTGCGTTACGTTGGCGACGGTGGTCTGGAACTGGCCAGTGGGTTTGGCGGCGTTGAGGCGTCGTAGGTAGAGCCGTTCTGGGTCAGAACTTGCATTTCGTGACTCGGATCTTCGTTCCAGCCACACGCTTCCGTTGTCCGCCACAACAGCAGTCGCAGGATTCTGTCTCGCGCTCCGGAGACTACCGCGCGCTTTTGATTCTCCCGGAAGGCTCGGCGACAGTCACGAGGACACGCACAATCCGGAGTTCTCCACCCATGTTTACCGATGACTCGGTCGGAACCGTTCTATACTACGCGTACCTCGCCGTGCCTCGGCCCGAGCCTGTCGCCTCCGTGTCCTGGGCCTCATGCCAGCAGCCGATGCAAAGCCTGTACTCCTTGTGCCCTCGCCGCCAGAGCTGACTGCACTCGCCGCAAACAGCCGCGTAGCACTTGCGGCACGCGTGGAGCCGGCCTCTCGGATCCTTCCCGCACGTGCTGCAGCTCGAGTGCTGCCGGAAGATCTCGGTGCGCCTGGCCACGTTGTACACGGGCGAGTGGTCGAGCGCCATGGCGGCCTTGGCGCGGTTCTCGATGGCCGCCGTGATCTTGAGCAGCGTCGTCTGCACGCGGTGGCGGCTGATCTCGGCGTTCTGGTGCTCGGGCGCGTCGCCCTTGAGGTTGACCTCGGCCACGCAATAGAGATCCACGCTGCCAGGGTTTGTGCTCGACTCGACAGCCACCAGTCCTGACGAGTAGACGCTTCCTCGGATCGCCTCGGGCTGGGTCGGCCCGGGACACCCAGACCAATTGACCGAGTGCATTGAGACCACAAAGCCGTTGCGCTCGCCGTCCGGGAGCTTGAACGAGTTGCGGTACTCGAGCACGAGAAAGTCGCGCGAGTCTCGCATCATCCGCGACGGCGGGATCGCGACGTACGCAGACACGTGTGCTCGTGGGTGAGATCGATCAGCGTGTGCAGCAGCAGCGTCAGCGACGCGCTCGGGTGCAGCAGCGACGACGAGATGAGGCTGCGGTGGCCAAGCATCTCGACAATCTCGTCGAAGCTGACGTGGACATTGGAGACGCCGAAAATGCGCGGCAGCTTGGACGGGATGGCGGTCCTCGGCGTCTCACTCGGGTCGCTTCTCCGGCGGCACAGGCGGTTCCACAGTGACCGCGTGCGCGACTCACGCTCTCGCTGCACCGAAACGTGCTGGTAGATCGCGACGCCGTGGCCACGCACGAGAAACTGGACGCCGCTTCGACTCGGGTAGTTCACAGCCATGGCCTTGTCGGTCGTCGCCTGGAACGCGTGGAGAGCCTCGGTCATGAGCTTCTTGCCCGTCTGTTCGGCCGAGACGATAAACCACGCGGCCATGTCGTGCGTGAGCCCGAATGGGAGCTGCAATCGGGTCGCGAGCTCGCCGGGCGTCGAGGAGAACTTGGTAGACGCGCCGCCGCTGCTGCTGCTGCGCGAGCTCGACGAGTCGAACGGCGCGACGCGCGCAGACGCCGTCGGCATGCGCAACGTGCGCGAGAGGGTGTTGGGCGCGTCCGCCATGGTGGGCGACTGAGCGAATGCGCGCAGCAGACGCTAGGGCCACGCGCACGGCATGATGGGAGTGGGTGGACCGGCAGCGAGGCCCATCGAGCAACCTGGTTAAGAAAGTGGGACAACGATGAGCTCTCGAACTGATCACCTATCCTAACACAGTGTATATCCACCCTACTTGACCGGTAGAATACTGATGCCGTCGCCTCCGCAGGTCGAATGCCCCCATGACCCTTCCGTCCTACCGTACGGAAGTGTAGTATCATTGGGCCGTTCACCACGCTGGGTCGGGTCGGGTCGTCAGCCAGGCTCACACGACCCGCTTTCTGAGCCGGAGAGGAATGTCGTCATTCTCCCCTCGCTTGTGTGACTCCCGTGTCAGCCCCACTGAAAGCGGATTCAGAAAGGTCGCGCGGCTTCATGCCTGACGATCAGGTGGCACAGTATGACTGATGGACACTGACGATCAGAGAAGTGCCTGCTGCGGTGCGAGTAACGACTTTACGTGGCTTGTCTGGCGGTTTACCGCCCCTCACGGCGAGGGCTCGCGCGTCGCGCCATCATCGCGATGATGACTTTGTCCGTCAAACCATGTCTCATCGAGTCCGGCTTCTCTGCTTCCTGCACGAGGCGAGCGACCATCACCGACTTGCTGTGTGAAGGTCTCACGACATGCAGACAGCCAACCGGAATCGAAGCACGATCAAGTAGAAGCAGGAAGGGATCACTTCAAATCACTTGATTAGAATTCAACAGACTAGTAATAATTAGGGTTAGCGCCGCGAGTCGATGTCGCGGTTGAGCGTGGCGTCGGCCCAGCACTCCATGCAAAGCCGCATGTCCTTGCGGCCGCGCTGCCAGATCGAGCTGCACTCGCCGCACACTTTCATGTAGCACTTGCGGCAGACGTAGGGCTCGAGGCCAGGCGGCAGCTTGCCGATGCGGTCTTTGCAGGCCGAGCAGACCTCCTCGTGGGCCGCGGCCTTGCGGGCTCGCTGGAAGACCCGCGTGTGGTCGAGCGAGAGCAGCATCTTGGCACGCTCCTCGATCGTGAGCGTGATGCGGGCGAGCGTGCCCATCACACGGTGGCGGCTCACTTCGAAGTTGTGCTGCTCAGAGACGTCGCCCTTGAGGTTCAGCTCGGCCGAGCAGTAGAGATCCACGCGGTCCGGGTAGTTGTCCGACTCGAGCGCGACGATGCCCGAGCGGTAGATGCTGCCGCGCACCGTCCCTTCCGATGGGGACGGGCACCGGGTCCAGTGGACCGAGTGGCAGGCCACGACGTAGCCGTTCTTGCCCGTGGGCGTCTTGAAGGTGTGGTGGTACTCGACGATGAGGAAGTCACGCGGCTCGCCCGCCGGGTCGGTCGGCGGCATCTTCATCACGCGGAGGCACGCGTGCTCGTCCACGAGGTCGATCAGCGAGTGCCGGAGGCCCGACTTGTCCATGCCTGGGTGTAGAATGGACGACGCGTGAATGCTGCGGTGGCCGATGATGTCCTTGAGCTCGTCGATCGTCGCGTGCACCTGCGCGAGACCGAAGACGCGAGGCACGTGCGGTAGCAGCGGCTTGTACTGTGGCTGGTCGAACGTCGGCGGCACGGGTGCCGATCGTGTGCGTCGCAGCTTGAGGCGGTTCCAGAGAGACCGCGTGAACGACATCCTCATGTCGGCTTGCCGTAGCTCGGACACCGGTGTCTCCTGTGGAGCCGGCGGTCGCACGCTTTCGAAAAGCTCCACGCCGTGGCTGCGCGAGACGAGCTGCACGTGCTTGCGCTTCATCGGCGTCTGCAGCGAGGCTTGCGCCTCGTTGGCGAGCTTGTTGGCCGTCTTGGAGGCCAGCTCGATGAGCGAGTCCATCATGCCGGGCGAGATGCCCGTGGGCCGCGTCGCTTTGTCTGCGACCGTGGCCGTTTGCACGCGGCTCTCGGCATTGCTTGACGCGAAGGAGGACAGGAGGTCGGAGAACTGGCCGCTGTTGGTAGCCGTCGAGAAAGACGAGGCGACCGTGCTGGTGCCCGTGGAGAAGCCCGACGAGTTGGCTGACCAGCAGCGCGGCTTGGGGTCTGCTATCCGCGCCGCTTTGAGCGCCATGGTGTTCGAGTTTAGTTTGATATCGCTGCGGGGAGGCGATTGCGGAATGCCGTCAAGCAGCCGCAGTGACCAGCAACTGAATGAAGGGCACTGATGGTGCAAGCAGCTGTTCCCGCCTTTCTCGCGCTTGCAAGAGAGGGTGACCCGGAAAGATCGGGCTCAGTCTCATCCTTCCACCAAAAGCCCGTGCCAGTTGGCGCGCGATACACTGGTCAAGCACCGTGGGTGCATCACGTGAGACTCCGGTGAGAGTGAGCCAGCTGGAGAGGACGGACAAGGCGCGCTGCCGTGGAAGGCCGTGCCATTCCGGCCTATCCGGCCGGAAGCTTGAACTGTCTAACTCGTGGGACTGTTTTTCTTCGCGCCGCTCAAGGTTGCCCTAACATTTGTATGGAGAGACTCCCATGCCCCATTGAAGGAAAAAGAGCGTGAGCCAAAGACACAGTAGGACCGGACACCAATGCATGCGGCGATGACGCGCTGAGGACGACGTGGGATGCGCTGACTCGAGAGTCCGTATCCCCAGAAGAAAACGCGAAGGACCCTGCCCGGGCTCCAAGGACCCACCTGCCGTGGCTTCGTGATGGCGTGAGAAGTGGCGGGCGCACCGAGTGAGTTCTGACCAGGCCGAATAATTAGCCCACCGCTGTCTACGGCGCCTTAGACTGAGGCGCCTTTTTTGCAGAGAGACTGAGGCTCAGTCTCTCTGCCAAAACTTCGGTGGCGAACTGAACCAAGGCGAACCGGCGACTTGAGGCAGCACAGACGAGCCCGCAGCGATTCAAGAATTGGACGTGGATGAATTACGAGACATGATAGTGTAGCTATATTGATCTCCATGGAATATGTCATCGGATATGGTGGTCGTGGGGATTCGTTTTCGAATGTCCCCACGAGTGAGAAGCCATCATCCATGCCGTTCGTTCCACGGAAGCCTCAATCGCGCCCCCAGTGAGATTCGCGGAAAACGGATTCGCCCGCGACTTCCGGTTCGGCGCTTCAAGAAGGACTCCCGCAATCAGTACGAACATAGAAGTCGTAGAATACCTGAGACCGTCACGACAACGCGTTGACCAGGTGAGTCCAGCGCCCGGAACGTTCACGGGCCGCAAGCGGTTTTTGATGGGCACCATCCACGTCTAGTTCTGTTCACGGCCGCGAGGACCTTGAAGCGCACGGACTCATAAGTTGAAGTACGGATCGAGGCGGGCGCGGTACGCCGCCTTCGCAAACGCCGTCGGCAGTAATTTCGCCAACGCAGCCTGACCCAGCAGCTGGACGCGCGCGTTCCACGGTAGCTCGAACAGCGTCTGGTGGAGCCGCTGGACCAGCATCCATTTAGGACTCAGCGTGACGGTCTCGACCACAACATCCTGCACGTCTTCGTGGTCCCGGGCGACATGCCCGGTCTGCAGCTGGATTTCGCGCAGCTTTTCGTTGATCGCAAGCAGCGACCGCTGGATAACGGCCTCGTCCACCGGATTGCGCTCCATCAGGTCCAGGATTTTCTCAAAGGTCCAAGCAGCAGTCGGACAGCGATGCTGCCGCCGGTGGCGCGCCTTGGCCATGGCCTCGAAGTAGGCCTCCTCGTCCTCGATCTCCTCGAATTTGGCCTCCAACTCGCTTAGAATCCCGCCCGCGACCACTGTCGCGTCACACTTGCGCGCCGCGATGGCGAAGAGCGGCGTGACCTGGCGCTTGTGTGCGTTGGCAGCCAGCTTCTGGGTAGGCGTGGCGTCGAGCAACGTGCGTAACACACCAGCGTTGGGTGCTGGGACGTTTGCAGCCATTACGAGTGACCGGAGCCCGCGGCGTTCCAGCGGGTCGGACAACACAAACGGGCAGTAGCGGAGCAGAGCACGCACGGCTTGCTCAGTCGCGGCAGCGCTCGTGACCGCGAGGTGGAGGGGCAGCTCGCGTTTCTTGTTGCGCGTCTGGCACGCCGCTCCGTACAACTCGCACATCCGTTCAACGACACCGACTGGAGCCCCGTGGCGAGCTGCGAGGTGCAGCGGCAGCTCTTCTTGTGGAAGCATTTTGACGCGACAGGCACTCGGCATGCTGCCCAGCACCGTCTCCAGCAGCGTCGCAGAGGTCCCGCGATGCAGCAAAGCGTAGTGCAGCAGCGTCGTGTTGGTCTCACGCAGCAGCAACCGCGAAATGAGCTCGTCGTCGCCTCGAAGTGGAGTGCTGAGCACTGTCTCACGGGCAAGCGAGACAGTTTTCGTGAGTGTTTCGAGGACAAAAGACTCCGGAATGAGGCGAGCGCGGAGCAGCAAGTGGATGGCCATCAGCGAGTCGTGCTTGCGGCGAATCAGAAGCGCCTGGGGATATTTACTGACCAGGATCCGTAGGAGCCAGAGCCACGAGTCCTTCTCTGCATCCACCGACGCATGATCCATGCTCTGGCTGTGCATGGCTCGCTGGTTCAGCACGTCGGCAAACCGCTCGATCGCAATGTGGAGGGGCAAGTCGCCTGCGCCGTTGGCGAAGGCGCAGAGCATGCCAGCCGACCACGTTTTGAAGAGCACCAGCACGACCGACCGCCAGTACGCGCCTTTCAGCCTGCCGTCAAACAGCGTAGACAGAACAAGGTGAAACACATTCTCGCCGCGCTGGTTTCTTATATGGACAACGTTGTTTCGAACTTGAAGGAAACTCTCGTGGCGACCAATCCACCTTAGCAGTTCAAGGGAGATGCCATATCGCAGCGCGACGTGGAGCGGCGTCTCCCCCGACACGCTTTGCATTTGCCACACACTCGTCCGCGTGGATGATCTCGTCTCGGGGTCGATGAGACGATGCCGCTGCGATAGAAGCAGTGCAACAACTTCGAAGCTCGCTCGTTCTCGCAGTGCAAGATGCAGTGGCGTTCTCCCGTACGCGTCTCGCTCTCTCACGGCATCCGGGTTGCCTTCATAGACCGCCTTGGCGAGCCGGAACGGGAACTCCCTGTGGTATTTCACGACGTGGTGCAGTGGCAGTGGCAGCGCCGGGTCGCTGTTGCTGCGCTGCGTGAGCTGCCGCCAGTGGCGCCGAGCTATGAGCTCCGCGAGCACGAAGCGACGCTCACGCAGCGCCTGCCACAGACTCCCAAGCAAACGCTGGCGTACTTTCTCAATCACGCCAACCATCACGAAACTCGCTGGTACGTAGAGCCGATGCTCGAGCTTCCACTGCGCCGCTGGCATATCGTTGACAATACAATACTTCTCGTAGAACGATTTCTTGGCTTCCATCTCACGCTGGCGCTTGACGAAGTGGAATCGCTCGATCTTGTCGCGACAGTCACTCAGGTCCCAAGGCGAGACGGGAGACGTGATCGTTCGGAAGAGCGGTCGGTGCAGCCACACCCGACCACTGTCTCCGCTGTCGACGTAGAAGAAGAACGAGGTTTCGAGATCCACGTGGGCCTGGAAGCGTTGCTGGACCATCGCAAACAGCCGCATGCGCGTGACGACGCCGCGCATGATGCGTTGGATGCGTTGGGCCGCGTCTTGTCTCTGGAGAGGCCGCGTGCGAGCACTGATGAGGCGAACCATGTCACTCACACAGCGCACGACCTCAGGCTCAATCCACGTCACATCGAGATGCGCGTACCGACGCTTCTTGGTCGGAACGAACGCCGCCCATTCCTTCTTGAGCTCCTCAAGCCGCTTCCGGTTCTGCTCGGCCAGCAGTTTCACTTCTTTCTTCTTGCGCGCGCGGTCGACCAGCGCCTCTTTCCAGTCCCCGAGGGCATCTTTCACGTCCGCGAGCGTCATGTTCAACGCTCGCTCCTTGGCGAGTTCCATGTTCACAGCGAGATTCACCGACGCGTCCACCATGGAGATCGCTTCGTGTCGATGCGGCTCGTCGTCGGTCTTCGTCTTGTGCATTCTGTGGCTTGTCGTTGGGTTTGTATCTGCAGCTCGCTTGCGACGCTGGAACGCCGTCCAGAAGGTCACGAACTCGTCCACGCTCACACGCTCGTCCCCGCTCGAGTCCATCACCATCATCATCTGCTTGATCTGGGCGTCGTTGAGCGCGTGGCCAAGCGCCCGAGTCAACTCCTTGAGCTCTAGCGCGTCCAAGAAACCCGAGCTGTCCTTGTCAAATTTGCGAAAGAGCGTTTGCACGTGCCGCTTCCACACGACTTCCGCGGGCTCCGGCGCACCAGCAACAGCAGCGTCGCTTGCGATGGCTTTGGTGAGCAGTTGGCCTTTGCGAATCATTTTGAGCTTGCGCGCCTTCTCCTTAGCTTCAGCTTCCTGCGCCTGCAAAAGGGCCGCGGCTCTCGCCTTCTGAGCCGCGAGTTCTTCTTTTTCCTTTTCGCTGGCCTCGAAGTCCGCATACCAGGCGAGGAAATCGTCCAATGCGACCTCTTGATCGACAACCTTCGACGGTTTTACGAGAGCGGACAACGCGTCTCGGTAAGCCAGGCCCTTGAGTGAGTACTTTCCCAAGACCGTGACGAGCCGTGGCAGCATGTTCGACTCGAAGAAAACTACCGGGACTGCCGCCTCGTCTTCCTCGCGATCCGACGGGGCCTCTTTGATGATCAGCGCGTTGTGGTGGTGCAGAAACTCGGTCGCAATCCTTCTCCTCTCGCTCTCGAGCCGCCGGCGCTTCTGTTCCTCCGTTTCTTCGTCCTCGATGTTCATTTTCGTCTTCCACCAGACCATGAACTCGTCCAAACTCACTTCATCGTCTCCGCTTGTGTCCAGCACGCTGAAGACCTGGCGGATTTGCGCGTCGTCGGCGTCGCTCTCGCCCGAGAGAGCCTCCTTGCGACCCAGCAGCGCCACGTACAGTCGCTTGAACTCGCTCAAGCTGATGCTGCCGCTCTCGTCTTCGTCGTAATGCCGGAAAATGCGCTTGATCTTGTCGTCCGTCGAGCCCGACTCGCCGCTGAAGCGCGCCATCATCTTTGCCATGCGATTCTCCAAATTCGGAGGGTCCCACTGCGTCATGCCAAGCGTCTCGTGGTAGAAGTACCGCGTCCCGGTGGCCTCGTCGACGCACTCTTCCCACCCGTCCATTTCCACTCGCGCCACACAGTGGAGCATCCACCTGCCCACTGTCTCCGCACTCAGCCTGACACCTTCACCGCTTGTTCGCTCGCCGCCGTACCGGGCCTGGAGCGTGTCGACCGCGGACACGACGTGCTCGCGTCTCGCGCACTCGTGCCCGAGCAGCCCGAGCACCTGGCGACACTCCTTCAGCGTCCACTCTGGCCTCTCAAGACCTTGCCGCTTGGTCTCCTCACCTGGCGTCTTGCTCGCCTGGAGTTGCAGGTCGTAGAGCATCTCGATCCGCTGCGTCCAGTCGAGCTTGGCACTGGGAAAGAGCTTGATCAGCAGATCCACGACGCGCTGCTCGGTGGCCGGGTGGCTCCAGCGCTCGGCCTGCGTGGTCCCATGGCGGAACCAGGGCGCCACGGCGCGCGCGTCCAGCCGCTCGACTTTCTCCCAGAGCTCCCACGGCGTCGCGAGCCGCGTGCGTCGCTGGAACGGCGCGTGGG
Source organism: Pythium scleroteichum (assembly GCA_023335855.1). Classification (NCBI taxonomy): domain Eukaryota; phylum Oomycota; class Peronosporomycetes; order Pythiales; family Pythiaceae; genus Pythium; species Pythium scleroteichum. The sequence goes on from JAADVR010000152.1 coordinate 36,743, forward strand.
TCGTCCAGATGCGCAGCAGCGCCTCCCACGACACGCTCGCGCCGCCGCCCGAGGCGTCCACGGCCTCCATCGTCGCCAGCAGCACGCTCGCGTCCGGCCCGAGCAAGAAGCCGACGGCGACGCAGAGATCTCGGAACTCGCTCGCGTCCAGCGCGCCCGAGCGGTCGTCGTCGAAGCGCTTGAAAAGCGCCTCGAGCTCGTCGCGCAGCTCGCGCGTCTCGACGGCCATGAATCCGTCGGCGTCCAGCGCCGCCCGCAGCGCGCGCGCCTCGGCGGCCTCCTCGAGGTGGCGCCCGAGCGCGGCCACGAACGCGTTCGTCTCCCACGCCGACTCACCCGAGCGCGTGTGGTAGAAGAAGCTCGCGCCGTCGGCGTCCACGATCTGCTCCCACGCGGGCGTCGCTGGCTCGGCCGACGCGACGTGCAGCTGCCGCTCGCGGAAGAGCTCGTCGAGCAGCCAGGCCGTGAAGGCCGCGCGGTCGACGCGCATGGCGTTGGTCGGGTCCAGCTGCGCCATGAGCTGCTGGCGCTCGCGCGCGTCGCGCACGGGCCGCCGCAGCGCGAGGCAGAGGTCGTCCAGATCGCCGAGCGCGACGGCCTCGCCGGCGAACTGCGGCGCCAGCGCGAGGCATGCGGCCAGGGCCTCGGCGTCCAGCGCCGCATACTCGGCGGCATACTCGTCGGCCATGGTGGAAGCGGAGGGTACACCGCGTCGGTTCGGGAGGCGGTCCGGGGGTTACGGCGGCATCCGTTCGGTAGTGTACCTACCTACCTATGCGGCCCGTCAATTACTCAATCCCGGCGATCACTCGTGACGATCGTGATGATGACCAGCAGTCAGGACGCGATCGTGACGGCTTTAGGATCCGGTCCGGAGGTTAGTCACGCGAGTTGAAGCGCCGTTGGCAACGGCAGGATTCGTTGACAGCGACTGCGCGAAAGGCCGCGTCGCCCGTCGAGCTCGACGCGCAAAAGAGACGAGTCTATCCCTTGCTCCTCATCGATTACAGCCGAAATGACGAGAGTGTATCAGCCTCTTTTGGCCGTGCGTTTACTGCTCCCAGGAGGCAAAAATCTTTTGGAATCACTCTTCCCGAACCCAGAACACCCAGCGGTTGGGAAGCCAACAACCCATTCATTGCCCCATCGAGGGTGTTCCAATGCAGCCACTAAAAAGCGCCAACACTATGGGCGCTACGTTGGTGACACCTCTTGATCTGCGGAGTGGAAATGCGAGCCAAGGAGTGTTACTTGTGGACGCGGCCTTGTCAGCTCTATCCCAACAGTGCCTCTTCCGGGTGTGACTTACAAGGTGAGTTTTCGGCCAAAGTACTGGTTTTGGCCAATCACGGTCGTGCTTTCGACAATATGCCGATCGCTGATTCGCTGGCTTGCCCCCCGATGGTTCGAGCAGACGACGACTGTCCCAGCTGCTGACTGACACGCCCGCACACACACTCTGGAACTTTTAGGACCGAGTCCGGACCGTCGTTTGCTTGGTCATTCCGCCGAACGCGGCCCCATCGCAACGCCCTCTCTCCGGACCGCGTCCAGTAGTATTCGCTCGGCGGTAGTGATATCTCCATGGGGCGCGGCATCAATCTGCCGCAGGAGTACTTCCACTGCCCCGAGCTCTCGAGGCGCGAGAAGCAGTACCTGATCCAGAAGGCGCAGGACTCGGCCAAGGCGCTGGTCGAGAGCGCGCGCAGCAGCCATGGGCCCGTGCGCTGGATCGAGGCCGGCTCCCACCGGGGCGTCCAGATGTACAAGGGCGAAGGGCGCCATCCGAACGGCGCCGCCGAGCAGATCCAGTACGTCTGCGGCGCCACGACCGTGCAGGCGACGATCGAAGAGGTCGCGGCGTTCATGGACGTGTCGTCGACGCCCAAGTACAAGGCCTACGTGCCCCACCAGCATGAGCTGCTCGACGGCGTCGTGCTCTACACGCTCGTGCCGCCCAGCCCGGAGAACCAGTTCCTCCACCAGGTCACGGTCAAGTGGCAGGCCGCCCACGTGCCGTCCAAGCTCATCAAGGACCGCGACTTTTTGACGCTCGAGTGCCAGGACGTCTTCACGGACACGACCGGCCGCCGCGGCTGGGTACGCTCGTACCACTCGGTCAAGCTGCCGTGCTGCCCGGACCTCCAGGCCGAGCTCGGCTTCGTGCGCGGTAGCTTCTACCACACGGGCTACGTCTTCGTCGAGTCGGAGCGTCCAGGCTGGCTCGACTGTATCCACACGTGCCAGGTCAACCTCAAGGGCAACCTGAAGCTCCCGTCCTCGATCTACTTCCTCGCCATGAAGCGCCGCATCGGCTCGGTCGCCGAGCTCGGCCGCACGCTCCAGCAGCGGCGCCTGGGCAAGCACAACTTCCTCAGCGACCTCGAGCTCGTGCCCAAGAGCCACCGCACGCGGTGCCACGTCTGCGCGGCCAAGTTCGGCATGATCACGCGCAAGTCGCGGTGTCGCAAGTGCGGCGAAGTCGTCTGCCACCAGTGCACGCAGACCTGGGAGATCAGCCTGCCCAAGGCCGGCGTCAAGAAAGTGCGGGTCTGCGCGACGTGCGCGAGCTCCGGCGAGCTCAACACGGCGTTGCATCAGGCTGCGGACGAGATCTCGCTGCTCTCGAGCGACAACCACTCGGTGAGCCAGCACTCGGACGACCAGCAGCCGGACCCGGAGTATTTCAACCACCAACATCCCCTTCAGCTCAAGTCGACGATGCTGGAGGACCCGCATTTCGCCACGCGGCAGTACGGCCTGAGCCCCAGTGCCGCCATGGAGGCGTCTCCGCAGCCGCGCCATGTGTCACACTCAATCGCGGGCCGCGCGGCACCACCAAGACCTTCCCTTGGTCCACCTAGCCGACGAGGACCTCTGCCGTACGACCAGGACCCGTACCGTCCGATCGGTTTCAAGCATCACTCCGAGTACGACCATCCGAGGTATGAAGGCGGAACTCCTGGACGACGGGGACAGAGGTATAGTCGAGACTACCGGGACGACTACGACGACGACTACGACCGTGGCTATGGCCCTGGCCCTGGTATGCCTCCGCCGCCGCATCGCTACCGAGAATCGTCCCCTTACCGTGACGAATATCACTACCGTGATGAGCGAGACTACGACTACTACCCTCCACCACCGCCTCCTCACGACCACGCACCGCCGTCGCGCCGGTACCCGTCGGAGGGCCACGAGCGCCCACCAAGCCTCGAACGACCAGCCCCAGGCAAGTTCCGTCACGCTCACACTACGGAGACCGTGTCGTCATCGCCCGATTCCCGGCACAGCGTGGAGCGATCGCTCACTGCCCACGCCCTTGAGCGGCACACCCGGCAAATGGGTCGCCCTGGCCCGGTGCCACCCCATGCGTACGACTGCGACCGTCCAGGCCCACCCCCACAGGCGCGGCCTTCTTACCATGGACCATCGTACCACAACGGTTACCCTCCTCAGGGGCCGTATCGTGACAGCGTGCAGTCCCGCGGGCCACCGCTAAGCCATGATGAGATGGCGTACGACAACCACGGCTACGAGGACCAGCGCCACTCGTTCTACGACGATAGCGAGACTGTGCATTTTGACCAAGGCTACCACCAGCCGCCACCGCCGAGAAATGACCGCGAGCGCCTCCCACCAGCAAGAGAGCAGCCGTCTCCTGTGCCAAGACCCATCCCAGAGAAGGCCACCAGCACGAGAGAGTCGTCCAGTGTCAAGGCGCCGAGCGTTCAGGACGAAACGATCCGAGCGAGTCGATCGACGTCGCCCGAGCAGGAAGAAGCCGAGGTGCTCGCGGCGAACGCGACACGGATCATGCAGCAGCAGCAAGAGCTGCAGGAGCAGCTCCACGCTCGCGCACAGGCGATTTCGTTCAGCTCGGAGCAGCGATACAACCCGGACGAGGATGACGAGGATGAAGAAGAAGGTGAAGGAGGCATCGACGGCCTCGAGGACTGGTCCGCGGGCTCACCCACGAGCCGCGCTATGCTGAACGAGTTCAAGTCGCTGCAGGTGAATGACGCCCCTCGCTCGACGCTCGACAGCTACCGGTTCTCAGCGTCGACGAGCACGGTGGACACGAAGATCAGCTTCGCGACGACCGAGGAGACGTCCACGCGCCGCAGCTCGGAACTCGCGAACGACGGCACCAACAGCTCTGTCTGCAGCTACGACCGAACGAATACCACCAGGAGCTCGACGGACGTCCACAAGCTCTCGGTGGTCCAGCTATACCAGAAGATCCTGGAGCTCACGAAGCAGCAGCACGCACTCGAGTCGAACCCGCATGTGGATCAGGCTGAGAAGGACGCTGTCGCCAAGGAGCTCAGCGTGCTCTACAAGAAGCTGAACGAAGTCACGGCCGAGACGGAGGTCGCGTTTTAGACTAGAAAGACAAGTATGAACGGCAAATTGTGCTCGAAGGTAGAGCACGTGGACTAAGTGTAAATCACAGCAATTGATGATACCGAGTACTGCGAAGGGTACGTGTAGTGTCTCCCATTGCCCTCAGTGTCTAGGTCCAGTACACCTCGAGGTTGTCGCTTCAGTACAGCTCATCACCGAACGATGCGAGAGCTGCGTCGAGCGATGCCTTCGACAGCGTGACGTGGCGCAGTTGCTTTGGCGAGCTTTCAGCTGCAGCTGCGACTGCGGTGCTCGTCAAAGCGAGCGCGGAGAGAGCGACTGAGCTGAGGATCTTCATGGCTGGAGCTTGGTGTCTTGATACCGAATTGAAGAGTGAGAGCTGTTCCTGTCGAGGGCGAAGTGGGGCAGCACAGACTCAAGACGCTGCGGGTCCCCACGGAGGGCGTTCTCGAGAACCTGAGACGGTCTTCCTCAACACTGGGAACTGCGATTGCTCATCGAAGATGAAGATCCAGCGCGTGCTCGTCCCATGCGCTCTTCTGTCCCACCCACGAAGGACCGATCCTCGCTCACTCGCATTCATGAAGCGGGCCAGTCTGCTGTATAGAAATTGTTGACGAGTCTGTTCTTGTGTGCGGAAGCAAATCGTCTGGCGTCTGACTAATCGAATGAAAATGGCTACTGCACATGGTGATCTTCTCAAAACGACTCAGCCACTTCACCTGGACAGATACCCCCCCTCCCCCCACACACACACACGATGAACTCAATCCTCGAAGTTTGGCGAGCCGTTGCCTTTCTATTCGCGTCAGCTACAGGTAGTGGGTGACTGGACAAGCGACGGCTCATTCGACTAGTCCGCTCGATTACTCGGCGTGTACTTGCCCTCGCAATCGACCAGATTTGCATCCAGCCTTCCTTGAATAACTTGTGTACTTATTACTTTACAAGTAGCACCACTCACTAAAGACCGTTCGGTCAGGGCCAGCCTGTGAACGACCGGCTTGGCGGTCGACTGCCCTTGCTGGCCTTGAACATGGACGAGAACTGGGACGGTTGGGGCTCTTTGCTTTCCTCAAGCACGGCGACGCTGTCGCGAAGCTCGTGGACGTCCTCATCCGGGTCGTTGTAGAACGTCAGGCGGAACTCGAGTGAGCCCGGTTCTCTGTAGAGCGAGCGGTTGTGCGGACGCTCCGTCGGACACGGAGACGTTGGCGTGGGCTCCATGGTCTGGGCCCGCTGGCGACGCTTGTCTTTCAGCGTCTTGGTCTTGGTCTCATACATTTCTTCTTTAAAGCCCTTGGTCGTGGGCGGCTCGCACTCAGGCTGCTTCGTCTGAGGCGATACTTTTTGGTTTGACCGGCGGCTCGCCGCTTCCTGTTCCTGCCCGGCCCAGTCGGCCGACGAGATCGAGAGCGTGGTCGTCGTCGTCGAAGAGTCCCGCAGCATCGACTTCTTGAGTGCGGCGAGCTTCATCACGCGCTTCCACACGGCGCTTTCCAGCAGCCGACGCTCTCGCGCGTCGCACGCACTGAGGTCCACGCCCATGGCGTAGCACACGCTCACTTGTCCTTGTCGTGTCGCCGACTCCACAGCCACGACGCCGCTCGAGAACATGACGCCACGCTTGATTCCTTTCGGGCACGGCGGGAAACTCGAGAGTTCGATGGACTGGCACCATTGGAGCCACCCACGCCGGCCGCGGTGCTTGAAGATGCCTTGATACGACAGCACCAAGTAGCCAACAGCCACGTCGTCGCCCGAGTCGCCAGAGGAGACGCGCTGTCTGGATCCGTCGGCGCTGCCGACCACGATCGAGTCTCGCGTCGACTCGCGGTTGAGCACGAACCAGTTGACGCCCGCGCGCTCCGAGAACTCTTTCTCGGGCGGGGCCGTCTCGGCGGGCGAGAGCACACTGTAGAGCTCGCGCGTCTCGACAATGCCGGGCAGGCGGCGCGCGCTGACCGGCGTCGCGAGCCGGCGCACGACGTCCTGGATGTCGGCCTCGACGTGGCAGAAGGACCGCAGCCGCGTGGACGCGAGGGCCTTGGCGTGGTTGACGTCTTCGTAGACGTCAATGCCGTTGAGCGAGTCGACGTACTCGAGCCCGGCGATGTCCTGGCCGTCGTCGAGCGCCGCGGCCGCTGCCGTCATGGACCGCGCGAAGCTCTCGCTGTTGGCGCGCGCCATGGGCAGCAGCTTCTCGCGCACGCGCTCGCTCAGCGGCCGCTGGGGAGTCGCCATATCGACAGAGGAGATGCGATTCGTCACGTAGCTGGGGAGCTCACTGCGGCGGTTCAGTTCGCTAGACGATCGCGAAAAGCGCGTGGGGGAAACGCAGGAAACGCACGTACCCAACGAACTTCTTTCCTGGAAAAAGCGGGCATCCACCAAGTTTGGGGAAACTACAGGAATGAACGAATAACTTATTTAAATTGTAAATTAAGGCTTCCAAAGGGAGAATAACTCTGAATCTAGACGCAATGAGCTGATGGGACAGCCTGCGGGTCACTTCAACCTTCCCGGTGAGACAGAAAACGTCATGTGGCCGGTTCAAGGATCCCAGAGTCAGCTGCAGGTGCTGGAGAGACACGGTGAGAATGGGCCAAACACGCCGACCGAGAACAAAACACGCGGGGACAAAAATCACACGAACAAAAAAATAGTTTGAGGCACGACTTGCTATGGGCACTTGAGGGAGGAAACGCAGGCGCCTGTTCTTGTACAGTTGAACAGGAGGGTGGAACAAAACTGATTATTCGACGCCGACGGGGAGCCAGGTGGGGAAACGGTTGAGCTGCTCGAAGATATGCTTCTGGCCCGTGAACTCGCGGTACCGCCGCATGGACACCTCGGCCCGCGCCATGACGGCGCGCACAGGCGCGGGCAGCAGCTGGATCGCCTCGTCGAAGCCGACGTTGTGCTCGCTCATAGTCGACGTGATGATGCGGCAGATGCGGTCGCGCAGGAGGAACTCGGTCTTGAAGCAGTGGCTGCGCATGCGCAGAAAATCGGCCTGAACAAAATACTCATTATCAGCAGAGCCGAACGAAGCCTGTGCACATAGGTTCTGTACCTGTTTGATCTTGCGCTTGGCGTTCTCGCGCTCGCGCTGGTCGTCGTTGCGGCGTCGGTCTCGCCGGCGCTCAGACACCGCGCTCTGCTTGCCGCGGCGAGTCGATGGCTTGGCATGGTACTGACGCATGGGGAGATCCACGGCCGTGGGGGAGTCGACGGGTTCGCCGTTGGTCGATCGGCCATCGCAGTCGACGGCTCGCGAGGCAATGTCGAGCGGCGCGATATCGTAGCTGTCGCAGAGCCCGTAGTCCTGCTCTGCGAGATGCGCGTCGAGTTCGTCGAAGGTGATGTCCTGGAGAAAGTCGTCGAACGACTCGTTCTTGGTCAGGGTACGTAGCGCCATGCTGAAGGGGGAGCTTGAGGAGTGGGGATAGTTGCGCCAGAGCAAATTGGAAAATGACCTCTCGAGCGAACCCCTTCGGCTCGAGATCGGTTCTTTGCGCCATGCTCGGTGTCTCCGTACCGAAATGTGTGAAGTATTCCTTCGTCTCCTCTATCCGCACACCCTGTCACTTGCCCCGCACTCTCTGCACCGCGCGCAGGTGGCTACAGAACAGATACGGCTGGCCAGTTCAGATTCTCGGATCTTCTCTTTTAACGGGCGCGTCACCGTGCACGGACCGGACGTCCATCCTGTAGCGCCAATACCGCCTATCGTGTGCGTTTCTGAACTCTTGAAGCGGGAATCGCGGCCGAGAAGCTCTAGTTTTTTGTTCTCTCGCTTCCGTTTCTTGCTCTCGGCCACAAACAGACGGATGGCCGGCAAAGGCTGTGGCCTGTCCGCGTGGGCATGCGTCATCTCGTGCCCCGGATCACTTATTGAAGTGCCACGTCGATGTGACAACCACCGAGCTCCTCCCCCGACAGGCCCAGGTCAATACTGTACGCCCTCTCAGGATTCCCGCTGTGTCCATCTCAGTCAAAAGCACGCAGTTTCCCGATCCAGTGCACAGTTCGGTCCCGCGGCTTTTCTTCTTTCTGTTGTCCACAAGAGGAACGAGATTGGCTTGGCGCTGAATGCCATTGAAAAGCGACGAGGCGGCCCGCTCCGGCTATATACCTGGGCCAGGCGAGGCCCCATTTTTTTTCGAACTTTGTTTCTTGTTGTAGAGCTATTGTACGCAGCAGGAGGTCCAACGACCAGCCTGTCGTCGGTTAGCATTCCGTTCGCGTTGGACGACGACGCGCTAAAGACTGTTCTGTGGCTCTTACGCCAGAGCCGATCTTCGGTCAGTCGACCTTGAAGCTATGGGGGTACATGGGTACACATGGGTACACTCTCCCCGATGTTCAGATCCTCGTGTTGCGCGAATGTTTCCTGTAGATCGGTTCCACATTCAGTCTGGGTGTGGAACTGGGTCCCACATCCCCACGACCATGGAGAATGGAGACTGGCACGTGACCGTGGTCCACGGCAAGGAGTCGCTCGCCGTGGCGATGCCACCGCCGGCCGCCGACGCGAAGTGGCTCGAGCGCCTGAAAGAGGCCGTCGCGCAGCGCTCGGGCGTGGTGGCGGCGCACCAGAAGCTCGTCTTCCGCGGCAAAGAGCTCACGGCGGCGCGCGTGACGGAGCTCTCGGACGGCGCCAAGCTCATGCTGCTCAAGAACGCGAGCTTCCACAAGGCGGTGGCCAAGACTGAGCCAAAGACCGACGAGCAAGAACATGAGCCGCCTGCCGCCTCCAAGCCAGCGGCGACGGTCGTGTCCCAGTGTCTGGAGATCGACGCGAGCGAGATCGACAGCGACCACGTCCTGCTCCAGGCCTCGCGCGGCAAGTCGCTGTACGAGTTTCTGTTCCCGGCGAGCGCCACGGTCGCGACCGTGAAAAGCCGCGTGGGTGGCGCGATCGGACTCAGCGGCGACGCCGTGCGGCTCATTCTCAAGGGCAAAACCCCCAAGGACGACGCGACGCTCGCCAGCTTCGTCGCTGCGACCGACACCAACCGCCTGCTCAAGTGCATGGTGCTGCTCAGCGTCAAGCAGCACGACCTCGCCGAGCGCGAGGACGAGTTCCGTGTGATCCAGAACGAGCTCACGAGCGTGGAGACCGACTACCGGAAGCTCGAGAAGGTCCTGTTCCGCAACTTTCTGTCGCGCGACGAGGCGATGGTGCGGCTCCACGCTCTTGAAGACCACGTCGGAAGACTGCAGAGCAATCTGGGCATTGTCGAGGACCAGCTGCGTGCGACCAAGCTCGTGCAGGGAAGCGCGACGCTCAAGGCCCTTGACAACGCCAAGCTCGAGTGCGCGAATCTCAAGACTCGCGTCGACGAGCTGGTTAGGCGGTTCGAGAGCAGTCGGTGAAGCGGCTGAGGAGTAGGCACCAGGACGCTAATTCTGTAAGTGACCCGCTGGCTCCTGGCCCCCCATTTTTGGGTCTCTGACAAGGTCGCCAAACTTAACTTGCATGTGGATCTGGGCGGGAAAGTAATTCGCGACTTCAAACCTGTGCTGCTGCCGACATCAAGCGGCGTGCTCTTCCTCGTGCAAGCAAGATGGGGGCGAAGCGAGGCTGCCGGCACGTCCTCGCGCCTCGAGGAAGAACAGCGCTTGCTGGTATGGCGTGGGTGTGCTTGACTCTCGTGTCGGGCTTCGAGTTCTACCCGCCGTTCCTTCCGGATCACATCGCTGCAAATGAGACCATCACACACGTGGAGTTGCGACTCTATCTCGCTGACAATGAGACAGAGAACCAAGTGCGGGTGATACCCGTCAGCGACTCGATCCAGTTCTCGCCGAGCGAAGTTGTGTTCTCCAGCGTGACCCCCGTCTCCTATACACTGTCGATGGTGGCTCGAGACACAGGCAGCCAAGCCATAGAGTTCTTCGCTCGCATCGAACGCGTTGATAACGGGTCGGTAGAGATCTTGCAAGACTCGACTGAAATTAAAACAACAACCGTTGACGTCCTGCCGGCCCCACTCACTTTCAGCATCGATGACCCGCACTGGCACGGGGTCATTCTCGTCAACGATTCGTTCGATGAGGCTGCATTTGCCATCAATTCTTCGTCGTTGTGGGGTCAAATCGCCCACGGGTACCCGAGCACCGCTTGTGGGTCTTTTGACGGGACCAAGGCACTTTACTTCACTGCACTTGGCGATCGGTCCGCGACAACAAAGCCGCTGAGCTTGCTCGGCTTTGACGGCAAAATCCACTTACATCAGCTGTACGGGTACCGATCCGGTCAAGACTACGATGACACCGGCGACAACCGCGTGTCCTGTGAACAAGTGGACAAGGGCGAAGAGATCGTGTTGAGCTACCTACCAGTGAACCAATCCGAGTCGAACGCGAGCGCTTGGATACCATTGCAAGAGGATCTGTTGTTGTCTCCTGGTGATAAGACGTTTGTGCCGTACTCTGTGATTCTTCCGCGCGCGGCCATGCATTCGAACGCACGCTTTCGATGGCAACAGAAAACGCACTCGAGTTTCCCAGTGGATCCAGTGTCGGGACTCACGATGGCAGCTCTTTTGGCCGGCGAAAATGATAACACAAGTGTAAACGGTGATCTGGGCATGAACGAGCGAGAGCTGTGGCGCTTCCGGAATCTCTTTGACCAGTGGGCGTTGGACGACGTACGCCTCGAAGTTCGGCTGAATCCTCCCATCTTTCAGCACCTCGGCGATAACTCGTCTGAGATAATCGCCATCTCCACCAGCACCGGCGATGTGATCATGTCTGTGGACCATGCGATTGTTCTGATCGACTCACCGGTGTTGAACACGTGGACCGAGTACGCCGTGGGTGACGGAACGCATCCGTTCCCAACGTGTGACCCTGCGAACGCGCTCAACGCCAACACCGCCCAAACACTCCGCTTAACCCAAAGTGGATACATCCACGCAGTTGCCTGCCTCGACGTGCACAGCGATGGCTCCGTCATTGTCAGCAGCTTTCCCACACGGTCTCAACGCATCCTCGTCAAAGCAAGGCCGCCGAGCTTGGCCACAACACTCGATACCACGACCTCTGTAGACACGTGGACGGTCCGACTGCAGTGCACTGGCTGTGCGTTCATGCGATATACCGCGCTCTCGACCCCCACGTACACCATCCTAGATGATCTTCAATCGGACGATGCGGTGGCTCGCGTCGCGCCGAGCTGTTCGTTTGGCACTTTCGTGAACGGCACAGACTTCTCATTCCAACTGAACTCGAACAACCGCATCTTCGCAATCGCCTGCGGACGTGCGTTGATTCCGAGTGAAATTACTCAAAGCGGCGTGCTGGATGTCGCTCCCCGTGCCCCGACGTTCGAGTTCACGTACACTGCGACGACAATCACGAATGTGTTCACCGTCACGATCTCCCCACCGGCTAGTTCGGGGCTCGGTATCGCATACATGGTCGGCGATGCAAGTGTGGGTGATCCGTCGTGCCCGCTTCCAGATGATGTGCAGACAGGGTCTGTTGTTGTGGCCGTCCGCGCGTCCGATGTGATTCGATCAAAATCCTGCTGTGTGAAAGTCCACTGTGTAGAGAGCGACGTCGCTTTCTGGGGTCCGATTCAAGTGCGAGCGGTCGCGCCGATCTATTCGATGGGCTGCAGTCACATGAAACCCTTGACGATGATGGTTCGCGTGAGCCCCATCACACTTAACGCATGGGTCCAGTACCAGATTGGCAAGCCAACATATCCTCTAGACTGCGTCGAAACAGAGCAATCGCCTTTCACGAACAGCGGGGAAATCGAGGTGGCGATGCATTCGACGAGTGTATTCGTTGTGAGTTGTTTGAATGGTTTGTTGCCGAGTGACCTGGTCGAGATCCCGGTGGACGTCGACAAGTGCTGTGCAGGAATCCAATCGCATCGATACCCTTCTTGTGCTCACGTGCTTTTACTGCACGACGATTTCACGTCGTGTCTCGATGCCAGCAAGTGGACAAAGGTGACGACGCAGTGGGGAGGAGGCGGCGTGAACGGCGGCGTGCATGCTGATAACATTCATTGCGTTCTCGACGATGTCCGTGCGAGTCCAGTTCTGCAGCTAAGTGCCCATGGTGATCTGTTCCCAGGGTCGGCGCCGATTGGAAACAAACGCGACGACAGTGATGGGTCCTTGCAACCTCGTACGTTCGACGACTTGTACCTCGAGTGGGCGCTAGACGGCGTATCGCCTACGCCGTGCAACGACCCGAGTCGGTGTCCGGGCCGCAGGGTCGGAGCGGCGATCCAGACCGCTGTGCTCAAAGAGAACGCGGGCGTCATGGTGATTCGGCTCAAGCCGTGTGAGAAGTTTGGCACACTCACGCAGATCTGGTGGGGCGACTATACCACACGAGAGGATGAGACTCAACAGGAAATCCCCTTTCTGCCATTGTGGAAGGCAGGTTTGTACCAGGCCAAGACGACCTCCGAAGTCTCTTACGTGTTGTCGGCTCCTTCGGTTCTCCCGCTCAACGATGAGGCCGACGTAGGTGACGGCTTCGTTGAAGTCGTGATGCAGTGGAACGCGACGATGGGGCGGTCGAATCTGTACGTCAACGGCGAGCTCGTGCACAAGCAGGCGGTCGTCGAATCAGCCAGTCTAGCTGAAGAGCCTTTGTCTGTCGGCGTGTGGTTCCCGAATGCTGTCGCCGGAGAGCCTCTGTTCGAGTCTTGCGATGTCGTCGTCGACGAGGTGAGCGTCTACAAGGCGGAGATCACGGGGGAGCGATGGTGCGACTTTGAAGACGTCAACCATAGTGCAGTCGCGTGCGTGACGAACGTCGAATGCGAAGACTGGGTCTTCTACAACTGCTTCATGCCGATCCACGAAGCCGTTTGCGTCGACCACCGAGACGAGACACTGAAGCAGAGCGACGCAACGATAGACGTAGGCGGGAATGAAGAAGTCATGGTCAATGAAGTCGATACCAGTGACTCGGAGGCCGACGACAATGCCGACCAGACTCCTCCGTGGTTCTGCCAATTCCGATTACAACCCGTCGTGGCTCAATCGGACCCAACTGGCGTGCTGAGTAGCACAACTGAAATGTCTGAGCGAGTAGTGCAGCTACAGTGGCCAGTGGAGGAAGGCCCCATCGAGGCAGACGAGTCCGAGTCCGAGCCGGACACCGACGAGGATTTTTGATTAGAGACATCGTATTGTGAATAGGAAATATATCTCCAAAACTGCAGATCGCGTCTTGGCTATTTGATAGAGACGTGGAGCGCCTTGACGATCTGCTCGAGCTGTGGGTTGCCTCCGATGGCGGCGATCGACTCGTTGATCTGCCGCATGAGGTCGTCGAGCTTGGCCTTGGTGCGCTCGAAGGCGCCCGTCTCCTTGAGGTACTCGACCGCGTACTTCTTGAGCTCGACGTTCTTGGTGCGCTGCTTGAGGATACTAATGAGCCGCGTGTCGTCCTTGTTCTCGCGGATCGCGATGATGAGCGGGAACGAGAATTTTCCTTCGGTGAAGTCCTCGCAGAAGCTCTTGTTCTCCATGTAGTCGTCGTCCAGCAAGTTGATATAGTCGTCTCGGATCTGGAAGTACACGGCGAGCGCGTTGAGCAGCGGCACAAAGTCGATCGTGCTCGTGCTGAACGCCTGCATGAGTCCGACCGACAGGCGGAAGAGCCCTCCAGTCTCTAAGATGCACAGTCAATCAGAGCAAAGTCAACAACCCGCGACCGACATGGCTGTGCGTACTGTTCTCGACCATGACTTCGTACTCCTCCTCCGTGGGGCAGACGCCCTGGTCGCGCCAGAAGATGTCGAGCCCCTGGCCCTGGTGCAGCCGCAGCATCTCATTAATGTAAACGCTCATGGCGCGCTCGTTCTTGAGCGCCGCGCACTTTTGCAGCGACAGAAAGTAGACATAGTTGGCGCAGTTGATGGTCGCCGGCACGCCGTAGATCGCGTGCGCCACGGGCTTGCCCCGGCGCAGCTCCGAGCTGTCCTCGATGTCGTCGATTCTGGTACACAACGACACATCCACAGAGCACTTTCAGTCAGCCACGCGCGCAGAGGCGTCTGCGCCAGCGAGGAACGTACAGCAGACTGGCGTTGTGGAGCTCGTCGACGATGGCCTTGATGGCCTCGACGGCGTCCGCAGGCGCGCAGAGCCAGGCCTGGAACGCGTCCACGAGATGCCCGCGCACGTTCTTGCCCGGTAGCTCACGGATGTACGCGTAGGGCTCCAGGAGGCGCTTGTCGCCGGGTGGCACGGCGGCCATGGTTGCTGCAGGTGTCGCTTGGGGAAATGGAGGCGAGAAGAACCGAAAAAAAAGTATCCAGCTCCAGGGTAGTTGGCGTCTATTGATTGGTGGAAAAAGATACGCAAGATGATACGATTGGTGGAATTTAGAGACTGTTGCTTGGTGTTCGGCACGATCACCGACGCAGAACGCGAGAACAATCCGTGGAGCGAAATGCGCCGTGGGTACAGAACCGAATGCCTCCCTAATGTACAGCGGACCCTCCTCACAGCTTGATGACCTTGGGTTCTTTGGCGGACTCCTGCGCAAGCCGCGTGCTCTCCTCGTAAACACGCGTGCGACACGCTGCCAGCGCCGCCTCCGAGTCGATCGACCGGAGCGCCGCAAGCAGCTCCGTGTGGCTGCCACGGCAGAATCCACGTCAGCGTCGACTGCATTACCAGGTCCTGGCTGCTCACTCACCGCAAGTGGTCGGTCGCGAACGCCTCCTCCGACTGAGCGATGCTCTGCTGAAGCGCCGCGATCTCTTCCTCCAGCTTCTGCTGCTTGTCTCCACTGGTGTCGACGCCGCCGATACCGTCGGTTGAGGAGACGGCGGGAGGCTGAAGGATCTCGCGCATCCAGGCGGCGTTGCGCTGGTGGCGCTGGAACGCGTGGTGGCGCACGGCGCGTAGATGCTCCCGCTCTTCATGCGACTGCTCCGTCACGGAGGCCGCCGCCTCCGCATGCGGCGGGCGAGCTGTACGGACTTGATGGAGTTGCTGCATTTTGGTTAACGGGCAAGAAACACCTTGGGTTACGAACCGATTGGTTGACTAAAATACCGCAAATTACAAAAATAGTATTGAATCTATCCCTACCCCTACCGTTTTTGGCGGGGATGAGCATGCCCTCCTCCCCCCGATCTTCGCGGAAATGTTCAACTTCCGGCCGCGGCGGTCATCGTCGTGTGCCACAATGGAGTCGAGCTTTCCAACTTGCCTCACCGCAAGGATCAGTGCTCGTCAACTCGACTCTAACGGGGACGCGGGACTTGCCAGAACATAGATGGTGAGCAAAGATCTGCATGGTCGTGGTTCAGAATCAACACTGTCGATCTACTGTCGATTCGACAGTGGATTGTTTACTTCGAGCTCTCGTTGGATTGTTCTCTGAACAGCACAGAGCACGATCGAACGAGCGAGTGAGAGTACAGAAAACCATGCCTGGGAGAGTTGGGAAGGGGCAGCCTTCTCGGAGAGCCTCTGTCCAAAATACTGTACCGCAAAGATCCCTCTTATTCACAGCAACGGCAGCTTCGTCGTGACGACGTTTCTTGAACACAAATCGATTGCTATCGCGTTCGTTTTGGAAGAATAATCGATAACCGATCACGCCGAGAGGGTGATTGGACCTTCTGAATGGCATTCTGTCCATCGCTTCGTTCGAGCAGGAGATTCTGCTCGGAATGGACGTGTCTGCTTGCACCCAGATTATTCACTGGTGGATCTCGCACTTCCTCGACAACCTAGCCTCTGCTCAGAATAAACTACTGTATCAAAGTCACGCGTCTGGCACTGTGGTCCGAGAATGAAACCGCGGCGGTGGTGACGATAAGAATACCGGATATCGTGGAAACGCAAGCTACTTTTCTTCGATTTCTTTTCATGGCACGGCATGTAAACCAGACGCATTATTGTTTCCTATCGGAGTCTGATTTTTTTTTTCGTCGAGAACAGGCCTTTCATTAGGTTTCTTTACTCTGCAGGACCTCATGGCAGTGTAACTGCCTTCCACGCACGCATGAATATGGGAGGAGATGGTCCGATACCTTCTCGAACGGGCTCACCTCTGAACCCGGGCGGGCTTCCTCGCTATGCTGGCGATTGCTGCTAACTAACACGTCGGCGTCCGCCTCACTTTCACATCTGGAAAAGTGGTGAATTTTGCCAGCCCGCGACGTCCTCTCAGTCGAGAACTCTACGACACCTCCCCCCATGTCGTCCTACCAAGCGAGCGCTCCGCTGCCCCACTGTCCCTGCGCCGCGTGCGCGAGCTCGATCTCAGCCGACGTGACACTGCTGCTCGAGCTCGCAGAAGCGCCAGTCGACGATCTGCTCGCACCGGGCCCGAGCCATCACGCTGACTGGAGCGAGTGGTTCAGCGGCGACTGGCTCGATGATAGCGTGGTCGACGAGCTCGCGTGGTGCGTGCCTGTATCAACTTGTGGCGCCTCGGCGCTCGGCCCTGTGCTCCCCCAATCGCCAACCTCTGTCGATTGTGCCAGCGCGGCTCGCCCTAGTAGTGACGTCTCGATGGACGATGCGGATAGCGTGCACAGCTCCGTCGATGGGCCCTCTCAGTTGAAAACGGAGGTGGCCATGCGCGATCCACGGCTCGAGCAGGAGGTCAGCAATGTTGACGCGGTAAAAGAAGAACTGGGGCTGGACGATTCGGTCAAGCCGCGCCACACGCTAGAGACTCTTCGCCGGCGTCAAAGGGCCTACGAGACCAAGTATCGCAAGAAGAGACGGGTGCGTGGATCGGTCTTCGCGATGACGTCGTGAATGACGCTGACCTCCAGGGTGGCTCTTGTCTATGTAGAGTCAGTACAGAAGCAGTTGCCAAGAGTGGGCGACTTTGGAGGTCGAACTCTACACGCTGCTGCAGCAGCACGCAAAGGCCCACGTAAAAGATCGGCGGCCCCGGTTCATGTCGCTACGGCAGCAGTACATGCGACTAGTACACAAGGAAAGGGCTCTCCTCGCCGACAAGATGTTGATTCTCACGACCGGCGTGTGGGCTCAAATGTTTGAGTTTCGCAACTACAGCGACCAGGAACTCCAGCCGACCCACGAGCAATGGGCAGCTGTCGACCGGAACCTTCTTGGGCCGTGCGTCATCAAGCCCTTCCGTCCCTTGCGCTTCGAGTTCAAGTGGTAATGGAAGCCTCCATCCCCCACTGCCCTTCGTGATGATCCGTCCGAGTCTCACACACCCAATCTACGAACGACACAAATCCTACCACCTCTAATCTAAGCATATACGCACCAGGTGGATCGTCTAACGAGCAGCAGCAAACATGGCGCTGTGGCAGACAGATCTTTAGTGCCGCTCCGTCACGTCGGACCGCATTTCATTTACATTTGACGGCGATCTCATCGTCGCCAGTAGTGGACGCTTTGAGCAAACCGCGCAAGCGGTGTCGCAGGATTCCTGTCAGCATTTTCTCTTAGCATAAACACTTTTACATGGCTGTGTGTGTCAATCGCACGTTGAATTGCATGGTGGTTGCCATTCCAGAGCTGTCGGCAACGAAAGCGAGTCCAGTGGTATGGCGAGTCACCTTGAGCGACAAGACTCGCGTAGTCAGTTCACTGGGTGCGTCAACAGGCCTGTGGGATGGGGATCCTGGTGGCAGAAAGGAGACGAACGTGACCCGCTGGGCGTCAGAGTACCGCAGTGGGAGATTCGCCGACCACAAATCCAATCGATTCATGCGGATCGAACAGACAGTCAAGTTTCAGTGGAAGGGAATCGCGACCTCTGTCCATCACGTCGTTTCCTTTGATGGCGTGAAAAATACAGTACCATTTGTCATTCCCGCAGGGTCTCAGTCCGGTGATCTCACCGAAAATTCTACTTCTGGTTGGTTCAGTTCAATCGCGAAATAAAAATCGAACATTCTCCTCCCGTCCGTTCGATGGCTTTGTTTAGACTTGTTTCCAAAGACTGTTGATCAGAGGAGCATGGATCCATGCGACCAGTCCATGTCCGCCCAGAGAGTTGCTGGGTCTCTTCAACAGTGATGCAGACATTCATGGAAGGCTAGCCTTCCTGTCAGCGCTGCATCAGCACGAAGTCGTCAACGTTTAGTACATGAAGACCAGTAGCGTTTAGTACGAGGAACGATGGAAAATGTGGTCGCCATCGAAGCCGCTTCGATAGGACACACGCCAGGGTGCGAGAAAACACACACTGACGGGGTCGTTTGGTCGTGTGCACCTTGAGATGTGTTACACTGTCAGTACGTACAGCATCTTGAAACCCCCCTAGTGTGAGCTGAGGAGGTTCAGCTGGAGGTGACCGCAGGCTTGATGCTGTATGCGGGGGAGTCCAGCAATACACCTATAGGCGACGTCAGCCTGAAGTGAGTTTGGGTACCTGACGTCACGTC
>JAADVR010000153.1:0-55486 GCA_023335855.1 Pythium scleroteichum
CCCCCGCCGGCACTTTCTTCTCGACTTCCCTCGACGTGTTGATGACCTGACAGAGCGAAGCCAAAGGACAAGTGCGTGGTGTAGGGCCGCGGAGGCGTTTCGGCCATTCAATTTTTAGGCTTAGCGCCCTGGACTCCAGAGACTCTGGATCTCCAGAGAGCATCCGAGTCCACGACTCTTGGAAGCACGTGACTCCCAGCATGTGCAGACGTTTACACCATACGGAATCAAGAACGAGTCTTCCGGCGCTCTGAATGTCCAGAGACGATCACCTTGAGGCGTGCAAGATCCCATGCACAGGATATCAGTATTTAGTATTCACATCTATGAGCATTCCCTTACAAATCGGCCTGAGTGTCTTCCTGTCGCTGCTGCTCGGCCTCGTTACGTTGGCGGAGGATTTCCTTGTATTCCTCGCTGAGAATCCACTGGCGGCGACGCACGAAGCCTCGCATGGGGCCCATGGCCTTCTTGCTGGGCGGGCGAGGCTTGGACGGACGGCTGCGTATGCTTTCCTCCTCTTCGGGTGTAGGAGGCATCGATGGGAACGCCTTGAAGTCCACCTCGTAGACCCATCCTTCGTCGTCACAGCCAGGCACGTCCGTGTTCAACTCCAACCCGGCCAGTGGAATGGACATTGCGCTGACCTTGCCCGAGCGATCACTCCAGCGACTGCGGTCGGTCGGGAGAAGGTAGCCAGGGTAAGTGCTTCCGTAGCCGCAGAAAGGTTGGTAGCGCTCATTCTCGAAGATGACCGGGTCGTTGGAGTTGAGGATGTGGTGACGCACAGCCGGATTCATGCTCTTACGCCGTAGCGGGCCAGCATCGGAGAGGCCGTGGTCGTTGTTGCCGGTCGAAAGGATCCAGTTCACGACGTATGCTGGCTGGTCGAACGCGAAACCAGTGTACAAATGTGAGCGACCAGGGTTTGAGAAACGCACTGGTGTGCGCTCTTGGTCGCGACGGTCACGGTAGTCGAGCATGTTGACAAGTTCTGGGTTCATGTACGACACCATGGGGGGTGAATACTTCTTCAGGTCATCACCATCTTCGAGGTCATCACCGTTCTTCCCATCTTTCATTACGAACACCTTTTCTTTGACCAGGTCGATGTAATCCGGACGGAAGCGACGACGGTAGCCTTCGTAGAAGAACTCCTTGGCAAAGATGGTAACAACAGCTAACAGCGGACCAAGCCAGTACTGGATACGCGCAAAAATCCACGGGAACGAGTATGTATCGTAATCCGGACTGCTCCACGAGATCATGTCGACGGCGTACTGGATCAAGTAGAGGGCGATGACCGAGATCGTAATGCCGGCATACTCATACACGTCCCATGAGTTGACCATCAGCGTGAAACGAGCCGTGACGACGACGCACAGCACAGTCCATGCCACACTTTCCAGCACGGTGTACTCGACAGAAACACCGTGGCGCATGATATTGTACGCAGTAAGGATCGAGAACAAGTACACTCCGACGGAGTCGACGATTGCAACTCCCATCCACTGCCAAAACACCTTGTACGTGAACATTGACCTTTGGCGAACGGCAGGGTGGTAGAGCACAGGATACTCCATAACAACTTTCTTGGGCAAATCACGATCAAACACAGCAAACGCCATAATCGGAAGTGCTGTGAACAAAAGGTTGTAGCCTTGCTGGATGAGGGCCGAATAGATCATCGTGCCAGAGTAGCCCGACGAAGTCATCGCGTACCAGAACATCGACACGTTGTACACAATGTTCTTGTAGAATGTGTACAACGTGAGACCCGCGATACGATCATAATTCCACCGCCCATGCGTCAGTAGCAGTGGACCCAAAAATCGGAACTGCCCAATAGCGTAGTCCGAGCTATTCACCGCCTGCATGCCCTCTTGTCCACTGATGCCAACTCCGATGTGTGCACTCTGGATCATCGGTACATCGTTTGCACCATCACCAATAGAGAGTGTGTGTGAATCACGAACGTTCAACTTCACCAGTTCGACCAACTGAGCTTTCTGCTGAGGAGATACACGGCAGGCAATGACCACCTTGCATAGGAGCGACACTCGCAGGAGATGAAGGTTGTACAGGGGATCAGCGAGCACCATGTTGAGACAGGCGCCATCAATGACAAGCGCATGGTCGCCATCATTTGAGGTTGCCGTAGCCATATCCGAGTCGTCATGTCTTCTCGAGCTTACTGGGCGAGTTCCTTCATTGATCCAGTGGAAAATCTCGTCCAACCGTCTAAGAATCGATCCCTTCGTGTGATAGTTTGCAGCGTTAATGACATGGCGCTGCATATCGTTGTTGAGTAGACGACACGCGAAGCCAATGTTAATAGCAGTTTCTTCCATATCGCCGGTAGCGACCCAGATACAAATGCCAGCCCTCGCTAGCTGCTCCATCGTCTCAGGGACACCATCCTGTAGGCGGTCTTCAATCGCAGTAGCTCCGAGTAACTCAAGGTCTCTCTCCATCTCATCTTGCAAAACGTCAATAGCATTCGGTTCACCTCTCGACTTCGCCTCGACTTCCTGGAGATTTGAGCAGGCAGCACGGTATCTCATATGGTACTGCTCCCACTCACTGAGTTTCAACACCTTGGAGCAGATCACAAGGGTTCGTAATCCATCACGGGCAAAAGCTTCCAACTGATCTTGGGTTGCCTGACTCACTTGAGCGTTCTCTGGAGTGTTGGCTAGACGAGGGAAGAGGATACTGTCGGCACCTTTACAGAGCACAAAAACCTCCTCCTCGTCGTCTTCGGTCATCTGCATTAACTCTTGGTCACTCTTTCGCTTCTGCACGACCACAGTCATTCGCTTTCTAGCTGAATCAAACTCGAACACTTCCAAAATTTCGTACTGTTCTTGGACTCCTTCTGGTGTCTTGATCGAAACACTTCCAGGTTCTCGGTGTACGAACTCGAAACCAAAGTATTTTGCCCCCGAGACGAGCGCTTGTTCATCCGGTGAGGAAGCTGAGTATACTATAGGAGGCATTTCCATGTCATCGGATTGAGCATCAAGGCGCTCGATCAGGACACCGTGGCATAGCGCAAGATGGGTGAAAAATTCTCGGATCTTGGTCGACTGTAAATTACCAGCAGCCATATCCTGCCAGAGTCGTCGATCCTTAAAGTTGACATTAGGAGCTGGGCACTTCGTGTACTCGTCTTCTTCGCCATCATCGTTTGAGTCGTCCTCAATTGTGCCCTTGAAGTCCTTGCGCATACGCGCAGCAAGACCAATTGCCGTGGTACCTTTGCCGTAGGAGTTACCCTTGATACTACACTTTCGGAACTCCATCCGATTGCAAGTAAGCGTGCCCGTCTTGTCTGAGAAAATGTGAGAAATTTGACCGAGCTGTTCGTTCAGCTGCATGTTTCTCGCGACCATTGGGACGTCGTTCTCTGCATCGTACATGTCAAGGTCGCATTCCATGAAATACGCTTGGAGGGCCTTCACCATGGTTATTGACACATACAGTGTAATAGGTACCATGGATGCCAAAGTCGTGAAGAAATACACAAACGTGCTGATGATGCTCTTCGACAGGTCAAGATCAGCCCAATCCGCAGGAAGTTTCAGGTGGTGAATGTACTGCTTGTCGCCAATAGCTCCAGCCATAGACATGAGCACAAGAAGTAGCACAACCATGATCACTTGTCTGTTGGTCATTTCATCGATCGACGAAACCTTAATCGGGAACTCGTCGCCAGAACTCATCATGATCTTGGTATCCACGCCGGTATTGACAACTAAACCGTACGCAAAAGTAGTGTTTCGCAGCTTGCTTCCTCGGAGAAGCATATTCTTGAGGGTAAGAGGGATTCCGACACTGCCATCGTCATAACTCGTCATCTTCTTCAAGCTTGAGCGGCCGGTGATCGACTCATTCTCTTCAATGTGCAGCGTTCCCGAATATCGGTTGATGTCACCGTTCGGCATTTCACTTTCCAGGTACCCGTGGAACACATCACCAGCATCCTCCTCGTTCTCAAACATTTGGCGAGTGGCACGTGGAGCTTCACGGAGCTTCAAATTCGTCTCACCATCAAGGTTCTTGGTCTCGACGTAGCACACGCCCGTGTTTCCACCACCACGGCTTCCCTCAGCGGGAATAACAGCAAGAATCAATAGATCAGCAGGAATAGTCTCGTGGTTTGCAATCTTGACGAGATCGCCGACTTGGATGTCACGCCACTTCACATCTTCAAACTCTCGGAGTTCTCTGTTGAACACTTTTGCAGGGGCCGAGTTTGCGGTGTCATCTGCGATGTGACGCTTGTAGTCTTCATACCCAGCGAACACTGCGTCAATCACTGTGACAATACCGAGGGGAATAAACTGAAGTGGTACACCATCAGTCGGTGAGAGATCAGGAATCATCTGGAAAATGCCGATGAGCAAAAAGTACAGGTTGGCTGTCTTCTGGAACGTGAGATACAGGAACACGGGCACAAAACTCCACCAAGAATACTGGGACGTCTTGACTTCGTTTGATGGGAAGTAAGGCTCGTCACTTACTGGTTCTTCGCTGGTTGGGTTGACAAAGCTTTGTCCGAGGCTCATTGGGTTGATCTTGACGACCTTGTGCTTGGCCTTGCCGCCGTTCATGTGCTGCGACTCGACTGAGTAGAGACTGCTCGTACGTCCTTTCATGTTAGAGCTGCCGCCCTTGGGCTCACTCTGGATGGTGACATGCCGATCAAAACCAGCATGAGGCGATCTGGCTGGCGGCGTGCTGGCATCCACATACTTGCCGGCGTCTTCAAAGTTGCTCCGCTGGTGAGCAAGCTGGGGGCGCGCGTGCGGAGTTGTAAATCCCGTGAAAGCCGTGTCCAGGTCGTCGTCGAGCTCGCGTTCTCGCTGGGCCTGTTCTCGTTGGGCGCGAACCCTATCACGTAGCGACGCGGCGTTGGCCGGGTCGATGTACCTCGTCGTGGACCGCGTGTTCTGCCGGAAGCGGAGCGCACGCGGCAGGTTAAAGCTACGGTAATAGCTTCGCCAGCTCTGCGTGCGCGCGAGTCCGCTAGCAGTCCGATTAAGTCCACCTGCACCAGCGTCCGGGTCATCGCGCGTCGCCGGGCGCGTGAGCACAGTCTCCGAGGGCGTGACGCCGTGTTCCTCGGCGACTTCTTCGTCCAGCAGCCGCTGCCTTAGCCTCGCATTCAGCGGCGCCGAGGACGTGAACGTGCGGTAGAGTTCCGAGTTCGGTCGCGGCTTGCGGAAGGTTGGTTGGTCGCTGTTCTGCGAGCGCGGCAGCACCTCGACCGTCTGGTTGCGCGCGAAGTTGCCACGCGACGACGAGCCGAGCGACGAGGCCGTGAGTGTCGAGGCCGCCGTGCCAGCACCGGCCGTGGACGCCAGCGCGCGCTTGACCGCCACGTCGTCGTCGACGCCCACGAAGCCGTCGGCGAGCCCGTCAAGGTCCACGTCCTCGCGGGGTCGCGGCGACGCGGCGTCCACGGAGCGTGGCGTGTCGGACTCGTTCAGCATGACGCAGGACGACGCCGTGCTTGTGAGGCGCTGAAGGTGTGGGGGTCGGTCCATTGCCCGTCGCCCTGGGCGAGCGAGTGATTATGGCCGAATGCCATAGACCGCCGAGATGGCGGCGGTGGATGGTAAACCGGAGTGATGGTCGAGGTCGCCTGAAGGTGGCGTGAGATGGCAAGGTGGTGCGAGGAGGAGTGAGGCAGTCGGGAGTGATTGTCAAAGTGGTCTGAAAGTTGTGCGAAGGTCGCAAGAAGTGGCTGATTACTTCAACATCGAGGACGTAAGGTGTGGGACGACGACGCGACAACCGGACAGCAATCAGGGCAAGCGGAACTGAGGGGTAATCGACGGTTTTAACACCCGATTACGGTCGCGGTTACACTCGCCGGATGTCGCGCGAACGAACGGGCGGAAGCCAGTCACAGGCCAATTAGGCGGACAGGAGATGGATGACTTGTGTCTCAATCGGGAAAGAAAAAACCGGCATGAGACAGTTCTAAAAGCCTTTTCAGCCAATAAAATCTGGTAAATTGTGATACTGGCCAACCAAAATTTGTTTAGGCGAGACTCATCTGCGACATGTGCGATGATGTTGCCGTCCAGCTGGTCAACGGGAGTCAGTCCGGCCGACAGGAGGGAGTCGCTCGCATTCCAGCGTTAGCTCTGGCGGCTCCATTTTACGAGCGCGCCGTGCTCAGCAGACGTGACGAATCGCCTCGAGTTTACGCTGTTTACCCTCGTGTCCGTGACGAGATCCGCCGCGTATTAAGAACTGGTTCCTCTGCATAGGAGCGACCAGGATACTCTTTCGTAGAGGAGACCAATGTACGGTGGTGGGTCTGTATTGTTGCAAGGCGTACTATTCTACATCGGCGTCGTTAATTACGGGATTATCTATGCCGAGGCTGCGAGGAACTTCTGGAACGCGGGCGACTCTGCGAGCGACGGCGACGCGGCGATGGCGTTAAGGATCTCGTCGAACTGCGTCTCGCGCTCCTTGATCAGCTCCTGGTTGTGCTTGCCGCGGAAGACCGTGCTGAGGCCAGCCTGCGGGAGCGACGGGAGACCAGTGGGTTTGCCCAACTCGGCGTGCAACGTCTTGAAGTCGTTGTAGCGACGCTTAACTGAAACCGAGCCGTCCACGGCCGCGACCTGGTAGAACACGACGCCGACCTCGGTGATCAAGATGCCGTCGATCTTGAACTTCTTGGTCTCAGCCGACGCGGGCATCGCCTCGACCTCCGGCTCCGGCGCCACGACGTTCGTCTGGCTCACAGGCGCCGACTTGGGCTCAGGGACCGACTTGTTT
Source organism: Pythium scleroteichum (assembly GCA_023335855.1). NCBI lineage: Eukaryota > Oomycota > Peronosporomycetes > Pythiales > Pythiaceae > Pythium > Pythium scleroteichum. The sequence continues at coordinate 6,805 of JAADVR010000153.1, forward strand.
GAGGCCGGTGGCACGGCGACGGGCTCAGTGGCGGAGGTGGACTGCGTGCATCCCATGGTGGTTGGAGTTGTGAAGTTGAAGGAGAAGCTCTTGCTGATGAGAGAGGAGATTGAGGAGTGAGAAGACTCACGGCAAGCATGGGTGGGGAGCGAGACGCGGCAGAGACGATATATGTCGGTATAGCGAGACGATCAGGTGGTTGGATACACATAGAGATCACCCATCAGCAGCTGGACATCGACGCTGCGCTTCCACAGGTGAGCGGAACGCTGATTGGCGCACGTGCTCTCACGATCCAGCCCACGCCGGCTTCCTCTACCGACGTTAGTGCTCGGTGCGCGGCAGCAGACGGAGGACCCAAATGCAGGCTTGTCCCATTAGGGCGTATCCAGGTGGTGGACATGGCCCCCTTGTAGTACAAGTACAAGTTGTACTGTGCTTAGGCGAAGGCTTCGCCAGCTTCGCCGCGAAGCTTCTCAGTCTCGCTGCGACTCCCTCTACCACGAATACTCTCTCCCGTCTCTGCCATCTGAACATGGACCATGGCTTGCAGCAGAACGGCCATTACACTCGTGCTCGTGGACATCGTCATCTCCTGCAGCTCCTTGACGGGTGTAGCCACAGCATCAACAAGATCGCATCCTCTTCATACTACCGGCAGTACTACGAGTAGGGAAGCGCCAGTGTCAGGACTGAAAATCACCGCCGCGACGGCGGTCATGTATTGAAATTTGACTTAATGATGAATGTTGACGAATTTTACTTGCGCGTCGACCGCATTGCATGGGCTCACGGGCCTTCGGTAGCGTTGGGATACCCAACGCTGATGCGAGTGGTGTTGAAGAGGCACGCACACACACTCAATAAACTTCTCTATGGGTTGACGAGCAGAGGCACAGCGATCACGTTCACTTGTTGATGAACGCCTTGAAGACGTCAGACTCCGACATCTCCGGATGGGCAGAGATGTACTGGAGGATTTCGTCGAATCGCTCTTGGCGCTCAGAGAGAAGCTTGCTGTCGGATCGGCCACGCATGAAGCTGCCAAAGCCGCCACCAGGGAGGGATGGGAGTTCCGCAGTCTGGGGGAGCTTGGTTTCTCGAAGCTTCTTGTACATATCGCTGAACTCGCTGTAACGTCGCTGGCGCGGCTCTGGCCACTGGTCACTCTCACCATCAGTCTGCTGAATGAGGTAGACCGTGATACCGTCGCTATTGGTTGCCGTGCCCTGAACACGGAACTTCGAACTCGAGACTGCAGACGACTCGACATCCGGTTCCGTGGTCTTGGTGACTTCACCATCGTCAGCCGGGTTGGCTTCCACATCAACGGCCTTCTCCGCCACCACAGCCGACGCATCAGTGGCTGTCGTCTCCTCCTCGTTATCTGCGGATTCTGGGTTAGCAGGAGCCTCTGGAGCAGCAACGGCGGCTTCGACAGCTTCTGCTACGACCTTCTCGGCAACTTCCTTCACAGCAGCATCAGCGACGACTTCCTCGGAGACCTTTTCCACAGCGGTTTCCGCAACCTCGGCAGGAGCAGCGACCGGAGCTGGGGTCTCAGCGACTGGGGTCTTGACGGCAGCGGGAGCCGACTCGGCGATAGCCGCCGTCTCCACTGGGGAAGCAACCGGAGCAGGTTCAACCTGAGCAACGACGGCGACAGCAGGCTCAGCTACAGCGGCTACCACCGGCTCGACTGGAGCTGCAGGCTCAGCTGGGGTCTCCACAGGGGCAGGAGTTGGCTCAGCAGCGGCGACAGCGACCGGTGCGGCCTCAGTCGGAGTCTCAGCAACGGCCGTGGTCTCAGTGACAACTGGAACAGCCTCGACAACCGGGATCTCAGTGACAACCGGGGCAGCCTCGACGACCGGGGTATCGGTGACGACAGGGGCCTCAGCGACAGCAGGAGCAGCCTCGATGACTGGGGCCTCAGCGACAACAGGAGCAGCCTCGACGACCGGGGTCTCGGTGACGACAGGGGCCTCCGCGACAGCAGGAGCAGCCTCCACAACCGGAGTCTCAACGGCGACCGGAGCCTCAGCGACGACTGGAGCCTCAGTGACGACCGGAGGAGCTTCGGCGACAGGAGCCTCAGCGACAACTTCGACTGGAGCCTCGACAACGACTGGCTTAACAGTGGTCTCAGCAACGGCGGGGGCAGCTTCGACAACCGGAGCCTCAGCGACGGCCTGGGCAACCTCAACTGGAGCCTCAACAGCAGCCGGAGCAGGTTCAACAGGGGTCTCTGGCACGACCGGAGCAGCCTCCACGGCAGCTTCAACGACGACCGGCACTTCCTCCGTGGCTGGCGTCTCGACCGCGACGTCCACCGCCTCGACTGGCGCCGCAGCCTCCGCGGCGACTTTAACGGCGACCGGCGCGGCCTCGACGACGGGCGTCGCCTTCACTTCTGAAGTTGGCGCCGGCTCGTCCGCCGGGGTAGAAACCGGCGCGCGCTCTTCCACATGGGTCGCCTGCGGCACCGCGGCGGCCACGGGCGCCGCCTCGATGACGACGGCGGCTTGTACAGAAGAGGCCGGCGCCGAGGGCGTGGCTGAGACAGGCGGCGTCGGCAGCGCGCTCGAGGCCGTCGAGACCGGCGCCGAGACGCCGAGGGTCGAGGGCGGCGGCGGCGGCACGTCGTCCCCGTTGGTTTCCTCGGCAATGGCCTCGATGGCCGCGTTGGCGGCGCTCTGCGTGCTGCGCTGCGACGCCGGGTCGCCGCCGACGACCTCGATGAACGAGAACGAGAACGAGGCCGGGAGCTTGGTGGACGCCACGTCCTCGACGTCGCTCTTGGTCACGGCCGGGTTCTCGACAAAGTCGGGCACGACGTCGCTGTCGGTCTCGGAGTAGGCCGATGCGGGCGCCGACGAGATGGCCTTGGACGCGCTCGCGGACGCCGGGGCCTCGACGGGCTTGGGCGCCGGCGCCGCGGGCGTCACGGTCGCGGCGGCGGGCGGCTCGGCGACGGGCAGGGCCTTGGACTGCGTGCAGCCCATGGGGTCTTGAATGGGGGGTTACTTGGGGTGAGTATGGAGATCAAGCGAGGAAATCGCCGACTGAGGGCACGGGAGGAAAAGGATCCGGAAGGGTGGTCGACCCGAATGAGGTTCCAGCAGGATGTACCTACAGTACGTGTCCCTGCTGTTCTCCCCTCGTCTCCTCCGTCCCTCCTCGTTCTCCTCTCTCCCCCTTTCGCTTTGATCCCTTTTCTTTCTCGGGGGTTGGCGATGGCAGAGCGGTGGCCCAGGTGGCCGGCGGCTTCCAGGCTCCAGTTAGGGTTCACTTGCCCGAAAAATGACCCATTTGGCGGTAGACAGGCCGGGACATGAAACAACCCAGAGAGGAGAACAAGAGAAGAGGAGCGGAGAGCAAAATGGCGGATTACCGGCGGCTCCATCTGGATCTGTGCCTGTCCTCCACATCTCCCACAATGAAGTTCCCAGCTGCGCGAAGAGCGTCGCGGTCCGGGAAAGGTCACATACAGTCAGTAGAAGTGCCTTCCTGGTCGTCAAACCAGGCTTCCTTCCCATCCCTAAACACCGCGATCTGATTGGTTCCGACAAAAGAATGGCTACACTTGGTGCTGAAAGTTCGTCGCTTGAAGTGGTTCGCGCCCTCTGATTGGCCAAGAGACACGGTGATCAACATGCCAGTGGAGGGGCGCCATCCAGTCGCCACTCAGATCGCCACCGGGGCGAAGCAACGCGCCCCGGCAGACAGAGCGGTGAACAAGTTTTCCATGCACCGCAGTCAGTTCCCGCTCCCCAGAAATGGCCAACACAAAACATGGCTCCATTTGTTATCTGTATGCCCACTCTAATGCATAATCCTTCCAACATCTTCAACAAGAGGGATCTTTGTTCTCCTCTCGGCTGAGGAGTCCGCTCCTCTTCTCCAATACATACCGCGCCTTCTGTCGTCGATCTATGCCAGGAAAGCCTGGAAGACTGGGCTGCCGTACGCGACGGGGTGGCGTGCGACGGCGTTGAGAATCTTACCGAACTGGGCCTCGCGATCCGCGGTCAAGCTCTTGTTCTTGCGACCAAAGAGCACCGACGTCGCGCCGGCCTTGGGCAGCGGCGGCAGCGCCGGGTACGTCGCGAACTTGTCCGACTGGCTCGCCGGCACGTTGCTCTCGCTCGCCATGAGCTTGGCGATCTCCTCGTGGAGCGTCTTGAACTGGTTGAAGCGCTTCTTGATGGTCACGTCCTTGGCCGGATCGGTCTTATCCACGAGCGAGAACTGGTAGAACACAACGCCGCTCTCGACACTCACGCCGGCAGACGTGAACGAGACCGCTGGCTCCTCCTCTTTGGTCTCGTCCACCGGCGCCGATTCGGTCTCTGGCTCAGGCGCTGGCGCCGCTGGCTCGGGGGCCGCTGCCGACTCGGCGACCGGCTCCTCGGCGACTGGCTCAACGGCAGGAGCCGCAGCCTCCGTGACCTCCACGACCTCCTCGTGAGTTTCACTTCCGGTGGTCGCTTCAGTCGACGACGCGACCTCCGAGACCGTCGCGGACACTGGAGCTGGCTCCACCGGAGCAGCTTCAGGCTCGGCCACAGCCGCAGGTTCCTCGACCGCCGCCGCCGGCGGCTCCTCCGCCTTGGGCTCCTCCGCCTTGGGCTCCTCCGCTGCTGGCTCCTCCACCGCCGGTTGCGTCGAGGCAGGAGCCGCCTCCACCGCCACCTCCGGAGCAGGCTCCTCGACAGCGACCGGCGCCTCCGCCGCGGGGGTCTCTACTTGTTCAACGACCGATGATTGCTTGCAGCCCATGGTGACGTGTGGTGGTCGACTTGTGTGTGTGGTGGCAAGTTGAGTAATGACCAGGAATAAAGGATTCGGTGATGGACGTGCTCGGAATCTCGTTCTCGGCAAAGACTGGTCCCGGCGAGGCGGAGAACAAATTTGCGTTGCAGCAGCCAGCTGGAGGAGGGAGGAGCGTTCCGAACGCTCTCATGGCGGATCAATCTCCGCCCAGCAGCGGGACACGTCGCATAACCACCACAAGTGGAGGTACCATAGAGAAGGGAAGAGGAAGCCACTTAAATTCTAGGGGTGTGGACGTGCAAGAGAACGAGGGGTCGGCAGAGAGCAAAAGTGTACATACGCCTCTGCGTACCCATGTGGTGGCGACATTCCCAATGGGGCGTGGGACGCTCCAAATAAGAGGCGCAAAATGGCTACAGATGTTCTCGCCGGATACGCGGTATCCGGCGCGAGAACGAAGTCGAAGAACAATTTCTGAGTGCGCTGACCAGATGACCTTGGAGGAGAACACTTTTTCGAGTCGATAGAACCTTGAAGTTGGCACCTGCAAGATAACTTCCATGATGAAAGTGCATGTGGATGGAAGCTCCATCCATTTGAACTTGCTCCCCCGATATTGGCCGCCAGCTGCAGCCTCCAGGTAAGGCGGAGATTACTCTCCGCCCATGACTTGTCGTCCGTTGCAATCGCCCACTCCATGAAAAGGCGACATGACGATAACTTCAACGATCAGCTTCAATGCAACAACGCGTCGAAGTTTGTCCATACTCATGGAGAACTGAGTGCGACCAAGAGCATAAAAGCGAGTATGCCAAAGGACGCACGTCAGCGGACGAGCGTGGACTGCGGAACGACGACGGTCCACACTATTGGCTCTGCGCGACCGCAGAACGACTACACGTCGAGGCGACGCTGGAACAATTTTTTTGCGGCGCCACGAGCGACCCCAGTTCCATGGCGCCATAGATCGCAATGTTGAGAACGATCTGCGGCATCCGCCTCATGCGTATGGAGCTTGACGTTACCCAGGTGGCAAAGAACACACACGAAGTTGCTGCAGGTCGAAAGCACGACGTTCACGTATCACACGCTGCGGGTCAGAAGGCGCAGTGCCTCGTCCATCTCTTGTCCTTCGAAAACGCGGGATGCTGGAAGAACTACGTGGAGCAATCTGGTGGCGCCGGCGGGAGCGCCAGGAAGATCAGGTTTCGGATTGAATGGCGAGGTGTTCGTGCGCGGGGAACTGGCCAGCACGCGAATGCGATTGGAGTCGGAAAGTGCTCTGGCGGCGGCAGGGAGTGGAGTCGTTCGGCCGTGACACTGTCTTGGTCGGCAGTCACGAGAGGTGAGAGTGGCTGTGCCACGTAGAACAAAGAGAACGCATGTGGGCGGTGCGTCCGAGATCTACAAGTAGCGATCCTGCACAGCGCGTTTTCGGACCGGTAGACTTGATGCATCCTGATGGCCAGGAGCCCGCAGCCCAGGAACGTGACAGGTCGACCACGCACGCGAATCAAACGAGAACAAACGTAGGCGCTGGAGACTGCGGCGATCATTCACGGCGCCGTGTGCCATGGACAACCACAGCTTGGCCCATCGTGGTCGAACTGAGAACGAGAACTGTTTGCGAATGGAGAGTCCCTGCCCCGGGAGTCGTTCGATCGAGTAGGCGCCGCACGACTAGCCTAAACGTGGGCAGAGGGCTGTGCGAGCCATGTTGGAGACGGACGTGTCACGAAGGCTGACAGATTGAAACCAATTCTGGTCGCCTGCCTTGACAGTGAGTTGACTTCAACTTGTAAATCGGCAACTGAAGCCAGCGATCTGATTAAGTACGTCCAGGTAATTTACCAACTGAGTGCGAAGTTTATTCTATTACCGGTATGTTGCGGGTAGAATATGCTGCCCAGTTTGTGGATGATAAATCGCTTGTTTGGTGGTTCCAGGAGTTGACGTGGTCCACACCATTGTACCACTCCAGAAACGCTGGCCTTTGACTGGTGGACGCCGCGCCTGGAATGCCCGTGGTTCTGGTCACCGACCTCACTCGCCGAAGCAATCGACAGGATCCACCATGGTCAAGGAAACCAAGACTCGTAACACCAAGCGCTCGCCGGATGTGGTCGCCCGCGACTACACGGTCAACCTCCACAAGCGCCTCCACGGACGGTATCCTTTTTTTACAACGAAATTTTTCTTGCATATTCGACAATCCGGCGGGTCCGCGCGGCCGTGGCTCCACAGCGCGTCCACACTTCGAGGAGAACACTCTACGCAGATCAATCTCCGCGCGGCTGGCTCGAGAACAGATCCGCGTTTGACGTGACTCTCGTTTCGGGGACGCTCTCTTGCTATCGTAACCGGCACTACTTTCCGCCGGGAACCGATTCTGGAGAACCGTTTTCCGCTCGAGCTGGTCTGCGTGGAGACAGTTGAGCCTGCATGGAGTGGAGTGTTCTTCCTCGTGGGCGTCGCCACGGGCGACTCGCGCCGCGCGGCCCTCTGCTCGCCCACGTTGTTGTACCGTAGCTCCCTCCCTGGAGACTTCCTTGACTTTTGCTGCTTGTGTGCCACAGCACCTTCAAGAAGAAGGCCTCGCGCGCCGTGAGCGAGATCCGCAAGTTCGCCCAGAAGGCCATGAAGACGACCGACGTCCGCATCGACTCGAAGCTCAACAAGTTCCTCTGGTCGCAGGGTGTGCGCAACGTGCCGTTCCGCGTGCGCGTGCGTCTCTCGCGCAAGCGTAACGAGGACGAGGACGCCAAGGAGAAGCTCTACACGCTCGTCCAGCACGTCCAGGTCGCCAGCTTCAAGGGCCTCCAGAACGAGACCGTCGACGAGTAAGCGTCTCGCTCGTCCACTCTTCTCGGTTCCGCGACGTGCTACTGGTGTCCATCTAGTCTTGCAATAAATTGGAAATGGGAATGCCCTGGCTTCGCCTTTTTCCATCTTTTTGCCAACGTAGTAATATGCGAGAGTAGTCAAAGCAAATCTATTGATGAGAGGATCAAATCGAGTCCTGAGGGTCTCTTCTTGCGTGGAGGTGCCGCCGCGCGCACCAATAGCTCATAGTCGGGGGGAGGGGGATTGCGAGAAGTCAAGAAAGCGATAATTATCAAACAGCAACAGACCAAAAAACTAGCCGCGGACTCGCGCCGCCTCGGGACAGGCTCTCGCCGCCCCACACTAGTCGCCCGATTACTGCTGCTGGCACTGCACGCGCTGACCGCCACGCTCCTCGTCCGAGTCGTACGCCTCGCGGTTGCTCTGGTCGTGCTGCGCGGCCTCGGCGTCGAACTCCGAGAGGAAGCACTCCTCGGCGTCCGCGACGGCCTGCACGGGCGACGGCGACGGCAGCGCCGACTTGAGCGCGGCCAGCTGCTTGTCCGTGAGCGAGCTGCTCTCCGGGAACTGCACCTTGAAGAGGATCACGAGCTGGCCCTTCACGAACGGGTTGCCGTGGGTCGGCATGCCTTCGCCATGGACGGCCTTGAACTGGTTGGGCTTGATGATCTCGCCCGGACGCGTCTTGACGTGCAGGTGGCGGCCGTCGAGGTGCTCGACGATCATCTCGAAGCCGCAGAGAGCCTCGACCAGGCTGATCTTCTTCTCCATTATGAGGTTGCCGCCCTTGCGCTGGAAGATCGGGTGCTCCTTCTCCTGCACGACGAAGATGATGTCGCCCGGGATCGTGCCGGGCGCCTGGTCGGCCTCGCCCGAGAACGTGATGCGCTGGCCGTGGCGCATGCCCTTCTCGATGTGGACCTCGAGCACCTTGCGCTCCTTGGTCACCTTCTTGCCCTTGCAGCCCTTGCAGCGGTCGGCCTCGCGGATCGTCTTGCCCTGCCCGCGGCAGTCCGGGCACACCGACTGCATCTGCTGCATCATGGTCGGCGAGATCTGGCGCATCTGCACGCGCATGCCGCGGCCCTGGCACGTGTCACAGACCTTCTCCGCGCCGTCGGCGCCGCCGCGGCCTTCGCAGCGGCCACAGAGCACGTCGCGGTTCACCGCGAGCTTGACCGTCTTGCCGTTGTAGAGGTCCTCGAGCGAAACCTTGAGCGGGTGCGTGAGGTCCTCGCCCTTCTGCGGACCGGTGCGACGGCGCGCTCCTCCGCCACGGAAGATCTGGCTGAAGAGGTCGCTCGCATCGGCGCCGCCGCCGCCGTTCTGGAGGCCTTCCTCGCCGTACTAGAGACCCAGCAACTCCCAGTCAGCCTTCCCATTCTGATTTGCATATTGGATCCAAGGAAATTCCTCATACCTGGTCGTACAGGTCGCGCTTCTCCTGGTCTGAGAGCACTTCGTAGGCGACCGTGATCTGCTTGAACTGTTATTTCGAAGGCGAGAGAACAAGAACACGGCGGGTGAGAGATCCGTTCTCCCCTGGCGGAGAACATTCTAATCGCATACCAGCTCCGGGTCACCGCCCTTATCCGGGTGGTTCTTCAGCGCGAGCTTGCGGTAGGCCTTCTTGATCTCGGCGGCCGTGGCGGTCTTGGGCACGCCGAGCGCCTCGTAGTACTTGTTGTTGTCCACGGGCTTGGACGGCATGTGGCTGTGGCCGCCATCAAAGCCGCCGCCGAAGAAACTGTCGAAGCCGCCGCCGAACATACTGGGTCGAAGCTGGTGGTGTCTTTGTTGGTGGGGGAGTGAGCCACCAGCGGAGAACAAAGGGAAAGGAACCGTGCCAAGTGGGTGGGCGCGGCGGAGCGGAGAGCAAAACGGGGGAGGGCAAAAGGGCACTCGCTGATGACTCGGCCGAGCCGCTACACAGTCAGGCAGCCACCCAAAAACCCGGGCCCCTCACAATCCAGAACCGAGAAGAAACCTTCCCTCCAGCGAATGGCATGTTTAAAACACTTCACGTTTCAACTGACTACCCGCAGCAATTGGCTTGAGATCTTGGCTCCACCTGTTGGAATCCGCTGTTGGAAACGATGGGTTCCAGAACCTTCTTCCGAAATATCCGCTCCACGTCACCTGTTCAGACGCGAGCCTCATCGCCATAGAGATCTCTCGACCCACCGACCACAATTCGCTCGTCCAGTCTGCAGAACCCAGAACAAGTGCGCTGTCGACACACCGATTTGTCCATTACAACCACGGAGTCAGCCCACCGCGGTTCTCGAACCCCAAACGATTCCAACCAAGTTCTTGTTCCACGACCAAACTTCGCTGCTCGGGTGTTTCGTTCTGACGTACCCCAGTCGGTCACTGTTGATCCGTACCTTCGTGCGACACGCACACCCGTCCCTCCCCCATTCTTTTGGGCCTGTCCTCTATCTTAATTTGGGCATTTCGCATGACTTTCCTTCTTTCCTACCTCCTATCTCTCTCTCTCTCTCTCTCCTTCACCCGCGCGTGTCCTCTTTCGTCGCCAACAGATACGACGCCGGCGGTGGCGATCCGTACGGCGACAGCTCGTTCGGCTCGCCCTCTCGGTAGTCGTCCCCGAAAAACTGCTTTGGTTTGGTCGCTGAGACCGTGACCTGGCCGTCGACCTCGTCCACGCGGAAGCCGCTCGTGGGCGAGTCGATCGAGTCGAGCCGCGTCAGGCGGCGCCGCATCTGCAGCAGCGACCGTGGCGACACCATCCCGTGGGCCAGCTCGTACAGCTCGTGGTTGGTGACGGCGCCGGCGTCGTCCAGCAAGCCGAGGCTCTTGGCACTCGATTTTCCACCGCTCGTCGTGCCAAAGAGCTTGGTCGGCTCCTTCGTGGCCTCGAGCCCGCCGGCCTCGACGAAGCACGCGTGGCAGTGGCGCACGGGGTGCATGAGCCCAAACTCCGGGATCGGCAGCTTGTCGCCCGAGCACTTGGAGCAGAACCACTTGCCGCAGCGCTTGCAGGCGTGCGGGCGGCGCAGCAGCTTGAAGGGCTGGCCGCACGACGCGTCTTGGCAGTGCGTGATGCTCTTCTTGTCGGGCTTCTTGAGCCGCGCCTTCATGGCCACGTAGTCCTTGGCGAGCTGCTGGATCTGCTTGGCCGCCTGGCTCAGCACGTCCTTCCACTGGTCGCGGTCTTCGAGCTTGGTCACGCTGAAGTGGAGCTCGCGCGTGCCGGCGGGCGCGTCGTGGTGGATGAGCGAGCCGCCTTCGTTGTGGTGGTCGTAGGCCGTGACGTAGAGCCCGTGGTGGCCCACGGACGAGTGCGTCTCGTCGTGGCCGTGCGTGTACCGCGTGCGCACGCCCACGGGCACGATCCACTTCCACTTGATGTGGTGGGCCTCGTCCACCTCGCTCGGGTAAAAGTACCAGAGCTTGTACGACACGTACTCGTACACGAGCAGCACCTTCTGCCACTTGGCGCCGCCCTGCCGCTCTTTGAACATGTACCCGAATGCGCAGCCGTCGCCCAGCAGGAACGACGACCCGAGCCCGTGCGCGCTGAAGTAGCACGGCCGCGTGATCTGGTTGATGATGTCTTCCTGGAACGCCGGCTGCGTCGGCGCCGCCGCGATCGCCGCGTCCATGCGGGTCATGGGCGTGCCGTTCGTCGTCTTCTTGGCCGTCGGCGTCGTCTTCTTGGCCGTCGGCGTCGTCGTCGTTGGCGGTAAGGGCACGGACGTGATGCGTCGCGACGGGTTCTTGTTGCACTCGTCCTCGACGGCCCGGATGAGCGTCTGCCAGGCCGGGTCTTCGCGCAGCGTCTGCTGGACGCGCTCCTGGCTGCGCGACTTGGGGTTCTTGTAGCAGAGCATGATCGACTCCATGAGCAGCTTGAGCTCCGAGAGCGTGTCGGTGCCGGCAAACTTGGACGTCTTGCCGCCGTCCGTGCCCACGAACGCCCGGGTCAGCAGCGGCAGCAGCTTGGCCTCGGGTGATTGCGAGAGCAGCAGGATGCCGATGATGGGGCACCGCCGCGAGCGCTTGTTCTTGAAGTCGCCAAAGCAAAAGATCATCATCTTGGTGATCTCGCCCAGCAGCAAGTTCATCATCGGGTACTTTTCGTAGCACACGATGAGCACGCGCAGCAGCTTGGACGAGATAAACATTTGGTCGAGCCGCTTGGACTCGTTCGAGAGCACGGCGTTGAGGAACTTGACGATCGTCCAGAGGTGGAAGCCCGAGGCGCGCCGCTCGTTGAGGATGATAACCTGCTTGAGGAAGACCATGAGCTCGTGGCCCTTGAGCTCCATGGACGTGATGAGGCACTCGCGCAGGCGCCGGTATTCGCGCACGTTGCTGCGCCAGTCGTCGCTGCAAAATATCTCGAGCGCCGTGAGGTCGCCGTCGATCACTTGCTGCAGCAGGGTGATCCAGCTCGTCTTCTCGTCTTCCGACGGCGCAGCAAAGTACTCTTCCGACGTCTGGATGTGGTCGCCCGACGACGGGATGCCCATCTCGTGGTCGTAGTTGGCGCGCTTCTTGACTCGCACGACGAAGCCGTGCTTGTGCCAGTCGCTGCTGGCCACGCGGTCGATCTCGTCGAGCGTGATGTGGACCTGGTTGCCCTTGGTGTGCTGGAAGCCGGCGTCGAGCGCCGTGGGCGTCTGGTCCTCGCGGATCGACGTGATGCGCAGGCCCATCATGCAGTTGACGCTCAGCTGGCACTGCTGGAGGTCGTTGCGCAGCTTCTTCTTGTGGAGCAGCGTGCCCGTGCGCACGAGATGCGTCGAGCACATGAAGTTGAGGCAGTCGATGCCGACGGTCGTGGCGGCCGCGGCGTTCGGGCCGGCCTTCTTGGTGTGTTCTTCGGAAAAGTCGACCGTCTCCGTGAGCTCAAAGAGGTGCGTGAGCGTGGCCGTGCCCACGGGCCGCGGGTGGCCCATGCCCACGAGCGAGAGCGACTCGAGGCTTTCGAGGTTGGCGAGGCTGTTGCGGCGCTCGCGCTCGCGCGCCACGGGCGAGCTCCAGAACGTGAGCTCTTGGATCATCTGCGTGAAGAGCTGCTCGATGCGCACTTGGTTTTGCTGGATGAAGAGGTGCACGACGTGGCGCACTTTGCGCGACGTGTACTTGCGCAGCGACGAGTTGGCCATCTCGCGCGACGCGCCGCAGATCGACACGTACTCGTCCTGGCCCGTGACCTTGTCGATCGGGATGGTCTTGGCCGAGATCGCGACGCCGCGGCCCGTGAGGTACGGCGCGTGGATGATCTCGCGCAGCAGCAAAAACGAGTTCTCGACGCGGTCGCGCTCGAACGCGTTGCGCGGCGGCCCGAACGACACGAGTCGCTCGAGGAGCAAGTCGATGACGCGCGACTGGAAGAGCGCGGCGATCGACGCGTCGGTGTGGTCGGCGTACACCAGATGCAGCAGCAGCGTGCGCGTGTCGTCGTGGCCGATGTTGGCCAGCAGCATGTCCACGACCGGCGGCTGCTGCGCGAGGAACTGGAGGATGCACGCGCCCTTGTTGCCGCGGATCGCGAAGTAGCGCAGGATCTGCGACGAAAAGTTGGCCGTGTCCTCGCTGTAGAGCCCCACGACCTGCGGCGTTGGATTCGTCGGTGTTGGCGTCGTCGGTGATGGATGCGACGACGACGCCGACGGCGAGCCGCTCTCCTCGGACGAGCGCGCCGACGTGGGCGTGGGCGGCTGCGCGTCCACGTCCGGCAGGGAGTGGCGGTCGTCGTCGTCGTCGTCGTGCGGCGCGTGCTGGCGCTCGGCCGCGCTGCGCTCGAGCGACTTGGCGCCGTGGTGCTCGATGGCCTGGACTTCGACCTGGATCAGCTCCACGAGCTCGGCGACCGCGTGGTCTTCCTGGCTCGACGGCAGCGCGACGCTGGCGGCCGAGGCCGTCGTGGTCGTGGTTGCGGCCGCGCGCGCCTCACGCAGCATGGCGCCAAAGACCGCGTCCCAGAACTCGCGGCACTTGTGGTCGCCGTCGGCGCACGGCGGCGTGTTGTTCATGGCGCCGCCGACCACGAGGAACGCCGTCGCGAGCTGGCGCGTGTGGCGCGGCTGCGCCGGGTCGAGCGCGAGCCGCAGGAACTCGTGGACCTTGGGCCGCGCGAAGAGGATCATGCGCAGCTTGGCGGTCATGCGCTTGAAGAGCAGATCCAACATGTCCATCGAGAAGCTCTCGTTGAGCAGCTCCGCGAGCGGGTACCGGTCCTCCATCATGACGCCGTCCACGAAGAGCTCGATGTTGCGCCGCAGCGTCTCGGCCTCGCGCTTGGACGGCTCTTTCTTCTCGAGCGGCGGCTCCATGGCCGCGTGCACGGCGTCCGCGAGCTCGGCGATGTCGGGCATGGCTGTGACAGTCGACTCGACAAAAAAAAAACCTTCACTTTTTGGTGGACCCAACACGCCAACGGAGGGTGGAGTTCGGTTCTGGGGGAGGGGAGAATGTTCTCCACTCGCGGACAGGTTTTGCGAGCGAGGGCGCGATCGAGTGCGGTTCTGTTGCGCGGGATGTTCCGTTCTCCACAAGGAATGGCTGGCCAGGTGGGCGGCGGGCTTTCTTCAACCAGACCAGTTCGTTCCGCGGAGAGCGGTTCCTTTTTGGTTCCCGCTCCTCCTCTTCGGGGCAGGTGTCAGCCCCGACTGGGACACGGCGACAGAATGGCGGAAACAAACCCACTTCTGCCTGCGAAACCTGATGCCCGGCTCATCTGCGGGACAAAGACAAGGGCTGTCGCCACCGCGTGGATGGGAACCAGAACTCCAGAAACCAATACCCTCCCCTCACCCTGTCACCTCTGCAGAACCACTCCAGGCTCGAGAGTTAACCCCCCTGACGTCACCTGCACCCACACTCCTTGGTATGCTCATACCCTTTCGAAACCAATCCAAACCAAATCTGTGATCCTTATGTGGCCCACACGATTCTACCTCCCATACGCACGCTTCAACGTTGGCGTGGCTCCTCACGAGCTCACAATGGCCAACCTCTGCCACGCCGGCCCCATGACGCGCGAGGCTCCTGCTGCCCCCGCGGTGCTCAAGCGCCCCGGCAGCCTCAACGGCCAGGAGTTCCTCATGGAGCGCTGCCTCGACGCATCGTCGTGGCCCCGTGCGAGTCGTCGCACTTCCTGCGCAACTGCATAGACTGCACGGTCGTCTGCGCTGCGCAGCAGCTCCACAAGCGCGATTGCGAGGCCGTGGGAGTGCTGCTCGGCTGCGATTCACTGCTTGTCTTCGATGCTCGGCGGTCATCCGCTCAACAGTCACGTGACGAGTTGTTTGGATCAGACTATTCACCCACGCGCCTGACGACCACGTCTTCTAGGCTTTTTTTATCGTACAATGTTCGAGATGTTGCAGCAAAGAGGACGTTCACTCCCTTCTCGCTGAGATCAATGGCAATCCCGCTGGCTGTCGTCTCATTATTCAACACGTAAAAGCCTTCCAGGCCCAGTTGTCTGAATGCTTTGCTTCCTGATCTACCCAGTTCTGGAATCCGTGTGCGCAATCTTCAGCCGCCGCCATTCGCGTAGGGCATCCTTCGCTGTTCGCCGCTGCAAAGGGTCTTCGGCCATAAGCTCCAACGCGAAATCTGTGCGGTCGCCCATGTCGTCCCACCGAGGAACTACAATGCACTCCTGGATGAGGAACCCGACGCCCCAGAGATCCACGGCTGTCGTGTGGCGTCCTCTTTGGACAAAGATCTCTGGCGCGTGAGTGTGACGAGTCAACTGGTTGCCACTCGGATACCCCTGCGGGCTCTCGGCGGCGTCGACAAAGTCAATGAGAAACCACGAATCGTCAACATCGTGTCTCTTCATCACGTTCTTCCAGCGAAGGTCACGATGCATCCACGACGCTTTGTGCAGTGATACCAGCGCTTCCAATACTTGCTCGATCGCGATAAATAGCTCCGTCAGTGTCTTTGGCCTGGCCTGTCGGCCACGTGGACTGAGCGCACGATCGTGCAGGTCGCCTTTTTGACTTTGATAAGGTCCACGTGAGGGACCCGGTGATTGTCCATTACCTTGTAGACTCGCTGCAATCGCGGGATGACATCGACCCAGACGGAACATCGAAACTGCTTCTCGACCGTTTTGGGGTTAAGCTTCACCACCGTCCCATTGGATCGCTCGATGTCCTTGTACTCATCTCGTCCCGAGTCGGGGCACAGAGCTGCGATGCTGAAGAAGAGTCGGGAGAGGTTGAGGACCGCAAGGAAGAGGCGAACGCGCTCGTGGGACACACGGGCATGGAAAGAACCAATTTCGACGATTGTTACGCCTTTCCCGTCCAGCGACAGCAACGCGTTGAGCGAACAATGGTCTCCAGAGGTGGCATAGCCGAGGAGGTACGGGACGTCTCCGTGCGTCCACACCAGCTTCTGGCGCAGTTCTTCGCGGGGGATGTTGATGTCGATCAACTGTTGAAATCTCTTCTCCTCGAAACACACACACTGAGTTTAGCGAAAGCATGAAGTCCGGACGATGGGACTTGGTGTTCGCGTCTCGCGTGCTGAGCGCTTCGGACATGAGCACTTGCAGCGGTCGACGAATCAGACAGTAACAGAACACGATCCACGAGTCCGAGGTCGCCCCTCCTCAGCCGAGCTCACGCGGATCTTCTCTGTCAGATCCTGCGCAATGAACGACGAGAGCGCCACCACGGAGGGCAACTCCGATGGTGAGAGCGCCGTCGAACGGAATCGTAACCACCACGTTCCTGTCCAGTCTTTCGCCACTGTGGGCGGTCGCTCAGTAAACCGAAGACGCTTGATCTGCGCGAGACGAGCGCGTCTTCCTCGTCTGCTTGGAGCTCGCTCACGCACCTCTTGGCGAGCTCTGGTCTCGCCTCCTTGACGGCGGACGCGGGCGTGAAGATCAGAACGTTGCCGCCGGCCACGCCGCGCTCCTTGAACCACGTCGCGACTGCCTCCTGCACGTCGTAGACACGCGCGTCGGCCCCAACGCGCACTCCGCGGTCCGCCTCCACGACGGTTCCGTCAGCATCGACGACGTGCACCGCAAGAAACCGAGTCGGCGCCATCACTTCAAGAACGACGTCCCTCTATTATAATAGGGCAATTTCGTACTACTCACTTTGGTGATATCCCAATCTCCTTCTTATCCGCATACCCTTTCTAACTCGTTCTAGACGAACTGATCCGACGTGGCCCACACCAAAAACCAACGTTCCGAGAATGGGTGTCCCCCCCCGGCCAATAACTTCAACGTTGGCGTGGCTCCTCACGAGCTCACAATGGGCAACCTCTGCCACGCCGGCCCCGTGACGCGCGAACCTGCTCCGCCCGCGCGCCGCTCGCTCACCTTCGGCCGCGACGCCTCGCTCAAGCGCGAGGACTTCGTCTTCGCCGACGCGCGCGGGCCGTCGAGCCTGCTCAAGCTGCCCGGCAGCGTCAACGGCCAGCAGTTTCTCATCGAGCGCTGCGTCGACTGCGACATCTTCCTGCTGGACCGCTGCGCGGCCGTGCAGATCGACGACTGCACCGGGTGCCGCATCGTCGTGGGGCCGTGTGAGTCGTCGCTCTTCCTGCGCAACTGCAAAGACTGCACGGTCGTCTGCGCCGTCCAGCAGCTCCGCACGCGCGACTGCGAGGCCGTGGACGTGCTGCTCTTCAGCGCCACCGACCCCGTGGTCGAGCTCTCCAGCAAGATGCGCTTCGCGTGCTTCCCCCTCGCCTACTTTTCGCTGCAGCAGCAGTTCGACGCGACCGGCTTCTCGGCCTGGAACAACCGCTGGAGCGAGGTGCAGTGGTCGAAACTAACTAATTAGGCGACTGCAAACCCATTTGTCTTTTGGCTTGTAGGTCTACAACTTCACGCCGGACCACGGCACCTGGAAGCTGCTGCCGTCGAGCTGCCACGAGTCGCCGCTGGCGCAGGTCGTGGAGAGACAGCCAGACGGCGCCATGGCCCTGTGGAAACTGCCGTCGTGGACAGGCGAGGAAGTCGGACTCACGATCGACGCCAAGCAGCTCGTTGTGCCCCTGACAAGCGGGCTGCCGTCGAGAAGCGAGGACGAGAAGCGGGTCGTGGTCGTGTTTCCAGCCGTACGTGGGGTCTTCTCTGTGGGTGTGTGGATTAATTCACATTCGCTCACCGTTCCGGATTGTGTGACAGCCTCTGAACCAGCTGATGCTGGAATTCGCACATGCCGTGACGAACCACTCCGAGTATGCGAGTGAGAAGCCCGTGCTGCTCATCCGAACGCGCCAGATCAAGCTGAGCGCCACTCGCGCCAAAGTGCTTTTTCCGAAGAATGACCTGGCCGCGCAGGTCGTACTTAGTCTTCCAAATATCTTGGGCATTCACGATGGAGCTGACGGGATGATGCTGTCTAGAAAGCAACGGCTGCTGCGAAGGATACTCCCGGGTCAGTGGTCATGGAGTTCCAGGGGCCGTACAGTGAGAGCCGAGTAAACGCGTTGCTTCAAACCACGCGATTCGCCCTGGACCCGGCGACCAACAGCGTCGTCATTTTCTCGGATGCCCAAAGCCGGTGCGTGGTGCGTGGTGGTCAGAGCTGGCTTGGCGACTGCGGCAGAGTGATTCTTGTTTGGTTCCCGTAGACGAGTGTGCGAAATGGTGTTTGTCGAGTGGAAAGAAACCATTTAACCACTGAATTCAGTCATTGCTGCCGCAATCTACCGTTGTATAGAGACACCTACCTAACCAAAGAGGACTCTCAATGTTCTCCGCAAAAGCACCCGTTGATCGTCGATCCGCCGACCAGCCGACTCCATCGAGGCAAGATCTCGGTGAGGAAGCCGCGAACGCTCAAGCGGCCCGCGTCGCAGAAGTCGACGTCTGCTAGAGCCGTGCCATCGGGCGCGATAAACTGGAACCAGACTCGATGGCCGCCAGTAATTCGGTGGTCTTGGTTCGACGTCGGCTGATTGGAAACTGAGTGGCAAACGGGATCTGTTCGAGAGACCACCGCCCCATGGATGGCTGGTGACTTGAGTTGACGTGATTGAGAGCGCGGCTTGAGGAACTTCGAGAACGATCCTGTCGTGCTGTCTCTCACGTTGTACGCGTGAAACAGTTAGCGTAGTGCGCTCAGGTTGGAGACCCAGCGACGCAACATGAGCACGAGCTTTGAGAAACTGTCATAGCGATCTCGTCACATGCTGTCTCGTCAATTGGAGAGGACTGCAGCATCCCATTGGCGACCACGCCGATCTTCACTGGTGAACGATGACAAACACAAATACTGAGGCAACCACCGAACCTTCGTAAACTCTTCAGGTGCAGCGCAGTGTGGCCTCCTTACGGCGTTAGGTTGACGGCTTGTCATTGGGCGTGCTGCGCCCACTGAGGTGGCTTTGGACCCTAATGCACCCCGATCGCTCGGACGCGTCCGACTATTGTTGAAGACCCCGAGTACACCGCGTGAACGACTTGTTCAAGAAAGCCACGATCGCCAACGGGGAGTTCCAACTCGCTCACTCGCCCGGCCGCGGTGACAAACCACAACTCCACGCGACGGACACTCATCTGGACGGGCCCCGAGCTGATGGCGTGGTTGAGTTTGTGCAGATAGTCCGCCATAACCCTGGGCTTGAATGAGCGGTGCTGCGAACGCGAGATCTGGAGGAAGACGACGGATTCTTCTGTTCCGGTCAACACGACAGCATCGTAGCTGCCTTGGGTCCATGCGATGGGAACGAGTAACATGGGTTCCGAGGCTTCGAAGGGGAATCCGGGAGCTAGCAACTCCAAATCCCGCCTAGCCGGGTCGAAGTGGCAGCTCCACATCGCAGGCCACGCTTCTTCCCGCCCCAGTTTGTTACCTTCCTTCAGGTAGAAGAAGTAGTCAAAGACACCAAACCTGAGCGACGAGAGTACCCACAGCTCGAAGACGAAGCCATCCACCCAAGGGTTGTCTGCCAAAGCATTTGCATACCCCTCGATGACTTCGAACTGTACCAACACGGTCAGTTGCTTGCCACAAAGTGACTGACCAGCCGCGTTCCGTTGGCACCCGACTGGAGGAGGGAGTTTATAGCATTAGTTGCACGGTCACCGACCCCCTTGACGAGGAGCAACTCATAGTCGCCCACGCGGTCGAGAAAGTCGAGCAGTACTTTTCGCGCATCTGTTGTCGACACTTCGAACATGAGCCAGGCACTACCGCCAGCAACAAAGTACTTGGCTTCCACGAGCTCCCTCTTCTCCTCTTCCGTCGTTGGGTTCCTATCCTCACCGCCTGCGTCGGAATCGATGAAGAAGCCTTTCACACGTTGCCACATGACATCATACTCTAACGCCTCGAGGTACTCTTCTAACGCCCACGACTGAACGTTAAACGTTTTCTCCACCAGCTTGCCACTCTTGTTACCATGGTAGGGTACGCCGGCTTGCATTGAGCAGACAAAGATAAGCCGGCGAGTCGATTGGCTTTCGTCGTGCTACGAGTAGCACGCTTCAGACGCTTTTCTACACTCGTCGATCGTATTGACATATCCGTCGAGGAACACGATCGTGGACTTCGTCGGATCGGTCGCCATCTCAAGCAACCTGGGCAAGTACTCATCGACTTTGCTCTCGGGAAACACGCATGTCCACTTCTTCTCGTCCTGGAATCGGATACACCAAAACTCACAGCACCTCTTGAAGTTGTAGCTGATCCACACGACCGACCACTTCTCTCGTGTGTTCAGTGAGCACGCGTACACAATTGCAGCAGACGACTTCCCGCAGCCAGGTTGACCGCGGATCCAGAGAACGACTCCCTTTCGGACTGTGCACTCCGTGATTTGTTGCATTTGGCGTCTCAGAGCCTCGCGCTGGAACAACACAAGACTTTCGTCTGCGGTGTACACGTTGGAACCCTTGAGGTAGCTTGCTGGCACCGACACAGTCGCGTTGTTATTGATTTCGAGTGGAGGAAAGGAGCCTGGCTGCAGCTCCCATACGCACTTTAGTAGAACAGCGAGAAGTGGCTGCTCGGGAGTCACGCCCAACCCATCCAAAGTGTCTCCGTCCTCCAAGAAATCGCGCGCGTGCAGCGCTTCGAGTGTGGCGCAGCCATTGATCATCGATACGTCCAGGTGGGCTCCATAGAGACGAGATGTGTGCGAGGAAGCTGCGGACGCTCAAATGGCTCTTTAAGCAGAAGTTAGGCTTTCGAAGTGCCTCGCCACCGGGCGCGACAAACTGGTACCAAACGCGTCGGCCTCCCATTTAGTCGCCTTGGTTCGATGTCGGTCGATCGGAAAATGGCGGCTGCGGCCGTCCCAACTGATTGATGGGATGGGTGATTGACGTAGTCTCTGGTGAGATGCGCTCGCTCGTCACCGTTCTCTTCCATGACGCGCCTTCTATGTCGACCTGGCTGCATCGGTTCTGCGCAGCGGAGTGTCTCGCGTCGAGCGTGGCTGCTCCATCGCGAGGAGACTCCGTCCAGGATGAGGCCGCCACTGTTCCATGCCGTCTTGCTCAGTCGAGTGTGCTCTCAAAAAGAGATAGGCCTCCATAATAGAGGGAGATACGTTCTTAACTGATGTTCAATGGAAAGCATTATCAGTCTCAGTTCTCTAACGAGGCCGACCATGCCGTCGACGCCACGCACACTCTGCGTCACGGGCGCCGCCGAGGGCGCGAGGAAGCGCGCGCGGCTCTCGCGATGGGGAAGCGACGAAAGCGCCGACAAAGCGCGTTCGAACGAGCCGCCGCTCGCCACGACTCCACCAGCCAAAGGTGAGCTGCTCACGAGAGACCGTCACCGCATGGGTATCCTGTCGTCACCACGCGTGCGATCCACAGACGCGCTGAGCGAGGTCGTCAAGCGGCTGTCGAGCGTCGTCAAGGGGAAGAGTGTGGCCGCGCCAACCAGTGTGAGTGGTCGTGGGTTCTAGTAGTCTCGTGGCGCCACGCGGCAGACCGACTTTCGAGCGTAGCTGATCCTCCTGACGCTTGTGGCTCTTCTCTGTGTTGTGCTTGCTGTGGTGTCTCTCTCTCTCTGTACGCGCGCATGTAGTGTTCACCCGTGACCTCTGCCTGCACTAGGGATCGCCCGCGGAAGCAGCGGCGGCGCGAGCACGTGCGCTCGCTCAGGCGAGTCTGATCGCCATGGGCGTGCCCGTGGGCCAGATCTCGCCCTTGGAGCTCGCTAAGCGCGTATACGTCGGGAATCTCTACTACGATCTCAAAGAGGACGCGATTCGCAGCTTCTTTGGACCGTTCGGCACGATCCGGTCGATAGATCTGTCCATGGAGCCAGGGTGAGACAGCATGTCGCTGTTGGTATGGCCTCACATACCAGGAACTGAATGCTGTGGATATGCAATAGGTTGGCTCGGTCGAAAGGGTTCTGTTTCATCGAGTACGAAGGTGAGAAGTCTCTGTGTAAAGCACGAGGTTGAATAGGGGCATTAACCGGTGTTCGGTAGATGTTCTCGCAGCCGAGAGTGCGGTCCAAGTTCTCAACGGAGCAGTGCTCTCCAATCGCTCGCTGAAGGTATGGGACTGTCTATCACGCTAGCGCCAGCATGCGACCGGCTCACAGTCTCCACTCGCGTCAGGTCGGTCGACCCCATCGAGGCAACTCGTCCGACCCGAACTCGGCGCAGAACATCGGTAGGGAGGCCATCAAGAAGTGAGTCATTGTGTTCATTGAGGCGCCGGTGGTCAAAAGAAGACTGATGGAACGCATTGGATCACCTACAGCGTCCCGACCAAGTGTATTTACGTCGGGAACGTACGCGGCGAACTCAGCAGCCACCACCTCCAGGTACGCGAAGATCCTTCTTTCGATCCTCGGGCTTCAGCCACCCACTCTCTATGTTGCGCCATTTAGAGCATCTTTTCCCCGTTCGGTGAGGTTCGAGCGTGTGTGATGACTGCCGTCTCAGCGCTGGAGCCCGCAGTGGTGAGAATCGCTGCCTGACAAATGTGTGCCTTCGAGGAGCTCATTTTGATTTCCTTTTCAGCATCGAGGATATGGCTTCCTCGAGTTTGCCGATGAGACTTCGGCGACCAACGCCATCCAGCACATGAACAACTTCGAGCTCGCCGGCCAAAAGCTCAAAGTGGGCAAGGCCAGCTCGACGGCATTGCTCATCAATCTCGCGATCAGCCAGAACAAAGCTGTCGCTGGTGTGGCCCCGTCCATCATCCCAGTGGGTCTCACGAGCACGAAACCCGCCGTCGTCGAAGACCTAGGTGTCGACGACCTCGGCCTTGTCGGTCATACCAATTGTGAAGAGAGACGATGTTTGTGTCTTCTCAACATGGTCGGCAAGGGCGAAGTAGATGACGATCTGCAGCAGGAAGTGCGCGACGAGTGCAGTCGCTTCGGTGCTGTCGCGAGCGTCGAAGTGCACGAGCTGGACGACCACGTGCGCGTGTTCGTGGTGTTCTCCAAGCCCGAGGGCGCCGTGGCCGCCCAGTTAGCCATGCACGGACGCTTCTTCGGCGGGAACCAAGTGCGCGCGATGTTTTATCCGCTATCAGAGCTGCTGGGCCGGCGGTATCGAAGTGCTTTCCTGTGAATGCCACCATGTTCGTCCACGAAGATGCGTAAATATATATTAACATTAGACACAACGTCCGCCTCACTCGTAGCGCAGCGTTCTCGCGAGCTCGAGCACGTACTTGCCGATCTTGTACTTTTCCTGTGGTTCCTGCGCCTCTTCCTAATAGTCACCGGCACGCCGTCAGTCGCGGCTTCTGCCAAGCCCCATGAGACGAGACGCACGTATTTCCAGCCGAGCTGGCTCCAGCACGTGTTGCAGTAGACGTCGACGACGACGTGGAGCCCGGTCATGAGCTTGCGCTCTTCGGGCGGGCCCGTCGTGACGTTGATGACCGAGTCGAAGAGATAGGCCTTGCCCGTCTTGCCTTGGAAGCTCTGCGCCGCGTTGGTTAGCTGCCGCTGCAGACGCCAACGCGCCAACGCCGCACCTTGGAGATGATGTCCTCGGCCGTCGTGAGGTGGGTCTTGCACTCGCGGCAGCTGAAGACCTTGGGGCTGTCGAGGTAGATCTTGAAGACGCGGCCCATGGAGCTTCTCTTGTTGCGGGGTCTGGCTTCTCGGGACATGTTATGAACTGACACGCACCAACTTGCCACCAACACTGTTTGTATCTGTTGGTAACTGTTGCGGGTCTGCTCTTTTTGAAAAACCGGTTGTGTGGTTGTTAGACGCTCGCGCCATCCGGTTCTGACTTGGTTTCACTATACCCTTTCAAAATTCAAACCCGGGAAACACCTACACCACGTCGCCCCTCCTTCTGTTTAGCGGGAAATCCTTCGCATCCACGGTCAGGTCATCCCGTCTTGCGTTTTCGCTCGCATTTTCCAAGTGGTGCTTCAATCCCAATACCTGGCCCCATGGACGCCTCCCTCTCGCGAGCTGCGCCGCGCGCGCCCGCCAAGCCCGCCGAGTCGCGCAAGCGCAAGCGCGGGGCGCTGCAGGACATCAGCAACAGCAGCCTCGCGCGCGGCACGGCCGCCAGCCTCGCCCATGCCGTCAAGAAGCCGCTCACTAAGCCCACGGCGCTCAAGCCCACGACGGCCAACGTGCGCGTGCGGCCGCCCAAGGGGCTCAACGCCTCCACGGCGAGCGCGGCGGCCAAGCGCCGCCGTGAGAACGCCGACGACGGCAAGGTCCAATCGCGGCTGCTGTCGTTCCAGGCCGTGACGACCAAGAAGGAGACCAAGAAAGAGCCACAGGAAGATGTGGTGGCCACGGAACAGGCAGCGAGTGACAAGCAGGTGAAGGAGGAAGACGCGGTGAAGGAACCCGATATGGAGTGTCTCGAGACGCTCAAGGCCGAGACGGCCGAGCCGGAACCGACGCCGACGGCCCCGCCACCAGTCGAGATCAAACAGGAACCAACGCCGACGCCGACGCAGCAAACGACGACAGCGACTGTGCCACCGTACGAGCCGCGGCCGTACTCGTTCAAGTTTGACCACAGAGGTGAGTTGTGAAGTTAGTGGTCCACCGGGCGGACTGTTTCGTTAATTGTGCTTCTTCGAGCAGACTCAGGTTTCGATGAAGAAACCTACAGATCGCAGATCAAAGACATCGACGAGCCGTTCGTGAACACGGCAACGTACTGCGTCAAGATTGCACGGGACATTGACCGCTTCCACCGCCAGCACGAGATGAAGTACCACCCAGAGCCAGACTATATTGGCAACGTCCAGGTCGACATCAATGAGAAAATGCGCACGATCCTTGTGGACTGGCTCGTTGAGGTCGGAGAGGAGTACGAGCTGGACTCGCAGACGTTCCACAAGACTGTCAATCTCGTCGATCGTTGCCTCACAAAGTTCAAGATCAACCGCAAGCAGTTCCAGTTATTAGGTTGTGCGTGCATGATGATTGCCGCCAAGTTTGAAGAGGTCTATGGACCAAACGTCGACGAGTTCGTCTACATCTCGGACCAGACGTACACATCAGAAGAGGTACGTTTCTTGGAGAACCTTGAATTCTCTGGGGAAATGTCTGACCTTCCATCCGTTCTTCCTGAAGATGCTCGAGATGGAGTCGAAAGTGCTTCAAGCGCTCGAGTATCGTATAGCTTCGACCACGTGTCACGGCTTCCTGCCGCGCTTTATGCGCGCTGGATGTTCGAACGATAAGCAGAAATTTCTTGTCCAGGTAGGGCCTCCCCCCGGCCAACGACTGCGTTATCTCTTCCCTGAGTCTGACGGTGTCTTCGCTTGTTCAGTATTTGTGTGATTTCGCGATCCTCTACTACCACATGCTCCAGTACCGCCCGTCGATGCTCGCGGCGGCGGCCGTGTATTTATCTCGTCTTATGACCAACGAAGAGCAGCCGTGGACGCCGACGTTGCACCATTTCACTCAGTTCAACGCCTGGGAGCTGAAAGATTGCGTGATGGATCTCTACCGCTTGCATCGCGCCGAGAGCGAGATCGTGGAGAACCAGCGCGACAAGGCCAAGGCTGTTAGTGAAAAGTATGTGACCGAGAAATTCCAAAGCGTCAGCGCGACGCCATCAGTCGACGAGGCCCTGCTAGAGAAGTCGTTTTTCGCGTACGAGATGCCGCGACACATGCGTCGGAAACAGCAAGCCACCGAAAGCAGCAGCGCCAACGAGTAGCTGACGCGACCGATTTTCAAGCAAACCACAAGTGCCATTAGTAGAGACCGTACGAAACCATAAGCAAGGAAGAGCAAACACATGCGTGAACCATTGCGAGCTCCAATCAAAGCCAATGCTCCAAGGAATGGCTACATCTCCTTAATTTAATATCTGTGTAAAATGGTTCCATCAATTTACAAAATGAACTAAAACAGAGGGTATCATACCTTTTAAACTTGATAGCTGATAGTCGTTGATTGGTTAAAAACGATTTGTTCGCGCATCATGATTGGATGTAAAGGCAGCTAGGTTCAACTCAGGCGCCGAGAGAAGGAAACGGTTGCACGCTGCACCCCACGTGACATCCCGATCCAACAAAAGGCTCCGAGACGCCAACACCTCGTTGGCGTTCCAACAGACCTCCCGAAGAGCTACGCCAACAATTATGCGGCCGTCGCGCAAGGCGCTGCGCGTGCTCACGGCGCTCACGTTCGCCGGCGGCGCGGCGCTGCTGGCCATGGGCGTGCACGTCTCGCTGGTCGCGCACCTCCACGCGAGCGCCGCGGCGCTGGCGTCCGTCGGCTTCTTCGTCGTGCTGCTCTCGCTCGTGGGCTTTGTGGGTGCCGGCCGCGACAAGTCGGCGCTGCTCATGCTCTACTTCTTCCTCAACTTCCTGCTGCTCACGGCGCTCTTCGTGGCCTCGTACGCCGCGCTGGCCTTCCAGGACTCTATCGAGGCCTGGCTCAAGCACCACTGGGCTTCACCCGTGCTCGACTACCTGCGCACCAAGCCTTGCTGCGCCGACTTTGAGTCCACGGCCGACTACGTCGAGTCCAAGTTCGTCGTGCTCGGCGCCGTGGGCTTTGCCTGCTTCGCGCTCGTGCTGCTGGCCATGTACTGCGTCATCCGCATCGTCACAGTGCCGATCGTGATGAAGAACCTGCTCACGGTGATCAACTTCATCTTCATGCTGCTCGGCGCAAGCATCTTCGCGTACGGAGTGGCCGTCAAGTCCAAGAGCGAGCTCACGTCCGGCCAGCAGTGGATCGCCGTCGTCTTCATCGTCGTTGGCACGCTGCTCTTCGCGCTCGCGGTCGTCGGCATCATCGGCTCGCGCGCCAAGAGCCGCAGCATGCTCCTACTCGTACGTACAGTTTTCTCTATGCTGTGAGTTTTGCCTGGCACCTCTAACTGACGTTTGCTTACTAGTACATCATGGGCATCGGCATCTGCTTGACGGCACTGCTTGTCTGTGCCGGTGCGGCGTTCACATTCTCGGACAAGCTCGTCGAGGACTACAACTCGTCTCGCACGGAGGCCATCGCGTGCGACGTCGGCCTGCCCGGCTGCACCAACTGCACAGACACACCGAAGCTGATCGTGCCGTGCACGGGCGTGACCCAGACCGAGAAGACCGGCATCTGGTTCGCGTGCAACAGTACGACAATCAAGGCCGGCGACTGCGAAAAGCCCGGATACACGCTACTCCACAAGTCAGCGGCCGACCAAGGCTACGCGGCCAACGACATTGCCGAGTGTGGCAAGTGCCCCGAGTGGTCCAAGGACGACGTCCACGCGTACCTCAAGAGCGGACTGCAGTTGCTCGGACTCTTCGCTGCGATCGTGTGCTTCTTCATCGTCGTGGGCTTTGCCGCCGCACTCATCCTGCGCAAGAGTCTCGCTGGGTATCAGACCGACTCGATCTAAATCTCCACAAAATCCTAATTTGCATTCCATCACTTCTCTCATCCTACCCTTACAGACATCTCCTCTCAGTTCCCCAGTGCTCGTGTCAGCTCGGCGATCTTCTCCTGGTGCGCACGACTCGCTTCTTCGGCCGCGTCCCGTGCCGCGAACGCTTGCTGCGCTGAGAACCGGGCGGCCTCTTCGCTTTCCTTAGATCGCAGCATCAGCAACTTCTGCTCCGCTAGCTCTTCTCGGACGGCGTTCAGCTCCTTCAGTCGTTCTTCTGCCAGAGCCTCACTACTGGAAAGCTTGGCCTTCAACTCGCTCTCGTTCTGCGTCGGTTCCGCTTCAGTGTGCTGCTTTTGCTGCTCCAGCTCCTGTCGGAGCGCCGCGAGCTCGCTTCGCAATGCCTCCAGCGCGTCGTTCTGCGTCTTCGCAGCGGCTTCGGCATCTGCAAGCTGCTGCTTCAGCGCGGCATTTTGGGCATCCACCTCGTTCTTCGCCTCCTCCAGAGCCTTGTACTTCTGCTCCGACACCTGCGCAGCCTTCTCAGACGCCTCAGCGTCTTCGTGGTCCTCATGGTCATCTGGGAAGAGCTCCCGCGCAACTCTCGGAGACTTCATATGCGACTTGCGCGGGGTCGCGATCTCCTCATGAGTCAGTTCACCAGATACCTCAACAATCACATCCCGGTCCGGGAAGCTGTGGACAACCGGACTCACCTCATCGGCGTCGTCATGGATCTCCACACCCTCCGTCACAGAGGTGGTGATCTCATCCTCCGCCTCTTCGGTCTCAACGGCAGTGACTGGCTCCTCAGCCGCAGCAACGGCCGGAGCCTCTTCTGCCTCTTCCGCTGACTTCTCCGCCACATCTGCAGCAGACTCGAACTCCGAGTCATCCAGCGTCTCTTCCTGGAAGGTCTCGTTCAGTTGGCCCACATCCACATAGTCGTTGTCACTGTCGTCCCCATCATCCTCGTCGCTGTCGTCTCGTCTATCTTCGACTTGACCCTCTTCGTGCAGTTCGACTTCATCTTCCGCATCTGAGTCAGCATCCGCCGTCGGAGCAGGAGCGGACACCGTCTCTTTCTCCTCAATTTGGTCCTCCTTCTCGCGCTGTTGCTCCTCCTCTTCGCTCTCCGTGGACGGAGTTGCCTCCACTTTGGCGAGGAACGCAAGCAGGCGGTTGGGCTTCGGCGGTCCTGATGCTGATGGCGGTGGCGCAGCCGGCTCTTCCTCTGGAGCCGGCTTGGATTCTTCTACTGGTTTTGCCACGGGCGTTGGGTCGAACACCACCTTCTTGATCGGCTGGGGCGGCGTAGCTGCCTTCACTGGCTTTAGATCTTCTACTGGTTTTGCCACTGGCGTCGGGTCAAACATCAGCTTCTTGGCCGGCGGGGGCGGTGTGGCTGCCTTCACTTGCTTTGGCTCTGTTGCTTTCTTCCCCACTGGCGTCGGATCGAACCCCAGCTTCTTGACTGGCGGGGGCGGGGTGGCGGCCTTCGGTGGCAGCGGCTTCTCGACGCCCGGGATCGGGAACGCGAACTTGCGCTCAGGCTTGGCTGGGATCGGAGCGACCACGTCGTTGGCCGATTCAACCGTGCTCAGGAACGCCGAGAGCTTGGTCTCCTTCTTCTTCTCGACCTTCGGTACAGCCGCAGCCACGGCCTTGCCGAACACACCCGGGATCTTGAGCTTGCCGGAGCTGCGCTTCTTCTCGGGCTTGGCCTCCTCCTTGACCTCTTCAGGCTTGGCGGGCGACTTGAATCCCTGCGCGAATGCCGCGAGCTTCGACCGCGGCGAGTTCGACACAGGCTTTGGCGAAGGAGGAGCCGGCGGCTCCTCCTCTGGCGGCGGCGGCGGCGGTGCACCGCCAAACGCCGTCGGGATCTTGAGCTTGGATACGGATCGCTTTGGCGGCTCGGCGTCGTCCTTGCCCTTGGTCGCGTCTTCGGCGTTGGACTGCGATCGCTGGCGACCAAAGACGCCAGGGAGCTCGAGCTTGGAGACATTTTTGATCTTGGCGTCGTAGTCATCGACCTCGTCGCGGTTGGGCGTCGAGCTGGGCACGGACTCCTCCTCCACGGCCGCAGCCTCGGGCACCGGCGCCGGCGCTGGCTTGGGCGTGGCCGCAGCAGCGGCGGCAAACGCAGGCGGCAGCTTGAGCTTGGAGACGCGCGGCGAGGCGTAGCCGCCCGAGGAGACCGAGCTGCTGCGCGCGGCGCGGTCATCGTCGTCCGCGTTCTCGCTGCCCGACATGGAGACGTTGCGCGACGTGCTCGAGCTCCCGCGGTCGTTGCTGCTCGTGCTCGAGAGCCGCTTGACCGCCGGCGGCGCCGAGCCCGGCACGGCCGGCGTCTCGGACGGGAATTTGGTGAGGAAGGCGCTGAGCTTGTTCGCGGGCGCAGCCACGGACGACGAGGCCGTCGAGGCCTGCGAGACCGCGTCTTCTTCCTCTTCTTCCTCGGGCTTCTTCGGCGGCGGCGCGTCCTCGCCCGCGGCGGCCGCGACGGGCGCCATGTCGAACCCTTCGAGCTTGGGTCGGAAGCGCGTGCGCAGTGCGTCAATACAGGCGAGCACGGCGTCGGCGTTGGTCTCGTCCAGCAGCTGCACGGACGTGAAGATCAAATGTTCTTCGAGATGGACGGCCTGGCGACACCAGCGGATGAAAAAGTGGATGCGCTCGAGCGCGTGGAAGGTCGAGAGCTGGTGCATGGCCTTGTCGATCTTCTTGGGCGGCAGGTGGTCGTCCCCGAGCGCGCCGATGGCCGTGAGCGCGGCCGCCAGCAGGCAGAGCGCGCGGCCGTCGCGCAGGAACTCGCAGAGCGGCTGGCTCGGCGACGGGAGCGACGCCGCGGCGTCGGGCAGCTCGTGGAGTATCCAGGCGACGGCCGCGGCCTCGCGTGCCACGGTCGAGGGCGCCGGCATGCTCGTGTTGGCGTTGGAAAAGTTGGTCAAGTTGGTTTGTTGGCGTCCCCGTCGAGGACGGCGAGTTGCGAACTGGCGTTTGTTACACGACTGAAGCACTACCCTCTGGCATCATGGCATGGGAAGACGTCGGGCGGGGAACCGTTCTCGGGAGAGGTCCGACGCGACGACGCTAAATCAGTACGAGCGACGTCACGGTAGCTGTCGTTCGGCCGGGTTGTGGCTTCGCTATCGAGTCAACAAGGCGACGGTGTGGCCGGTCGGCGCCACACCACGGGAACACACCACAAAAAGTGTATACCGTATACCTATCAGTGGACCTGCACCTCACGGTTGAGGTTTTTATCTCCTTGCACTAAGTTCGCAGTCAATGACCATCACTCCGATTTCCCCTCCAGGGTGCGCAGGTTTCCCCCCCTGCCCCCTCCCTCCGCTCGCTCTCCATTTGGCTCGGTGGTGGGGAAATCTCACAGAGACAAACATGGCGTGGGACGACTCGGACAACGAGCATGACGACCGCCTGGACGACGGCGTGCACGGCAGCCACGCCGTGTCCCAGGAGGATGCCTGGGCCGTCATCTCGGCCTACTTCGAGGAGAAGGGTCTCGTGCGCCAGCAGCTCGACTCGTTCGACGAGTTCATCCAGAACACGATGCAGGAGCTCGTGGACGACTCGCGCTCGATCCGCATCAACCCCGAGTCGCAGTACAACCCTGGTCAGGCCAAGGCCAACACCGATACGATCTACCAGATCTCTTTCGGCCAGATCTACCTCTCTAAGCCCACGATGACCGAGGCCGATGGATCCACCAGTGTCATGTTCCCACACGAAGCGCGTCTGCGTAACCTCACGTACGCCGCACCGCTCTACGTCGATGTCGTCTGCCAAAAGTACCACGCGCCCTCGAGCGGCCCGGCCAACCTGGACGAGATGGAGCCGTATGAACAGGTCGAAACGCCCAAGGAGTTCATCGGCATGGTGCCCATCATGCTGCGATCCCAGTACTGCGTACTCACGAACAAGACCGACAAGGAACTCACTGAGCTGAATGAGTGCGTGTACGACCAGGGCGGTTACTTCGTGATCAACGGCAGTGAAAAGGTGCTCATCGCGCAGGAGCGTATGAGTAACAACCACGTCTACTGCTTCCGGAAGAGCGGCACGTCCAAGTACAGCTGGGTCTGCGAGACGCGCTCCCACGTCGAGCACGGTGTACGCCCGACCTCGACCATGTATGTGCAGATGTACCAGCGCAGCGGCGGCAAGAGCGCCATCACGGGTAACCAGATCCGCGCCGTGATCCCGTACATTCGCCAGGATATCCCTGTGGTTATCATCTTCCGTGCGCTCGGCTTTGTTGCTGACCGTGAAATTCTTGAACACATTTGTTACGACTTCTCCGATGCCGAGCTCATGGAGCGCTTCAAGCCATCTCTTGAAGAGGCCTTCGTCATTCAGGAGCAGGAAGTGGCTCTCGATTTCATCGGCCGAAGAGGCAGTGCCATCAATGTGAGCAAGGCCGACCGTATCCGCTACGCACAGGAAATTCTTCAGAAGGAAATGCTGCCTCACGTCGGTGTGGAGGACCACAACGAGACCAAGAAGGCGTATTTCCTCGGCTATGTTGTGCACAAGTTGCTTATGTGCTCGCTGGGCCGTATCGGAGAGGACGATCGTGATCACTACGGTAACAAACGCCTTGATCTGGCTGGTCCTCTTCTCGGTGGTCTCTTCCGTGTGCTGTTCAAAAAGCTCACGAAGGACGTCAAGAGCTTCCTGCAGAAGTGTGTTGACAACGGCAAAGACTTCAACCTCACACTGGCAATTCGTTCACGTACTATCACCAACGGTCTTCGCTACTCGCTCGCTACGGGCAACTGGGGCATGCAGAAGTCGGCGTCCAAGGCTGGTGTCTCGCAGGTGTTGAACCGACTCACATACGCGTCGTCGCTGTCACATCTTCGTCGCCTGAACACACCACTTGGTCGTGAAGGTAAGCAGGCCCAGCCTCGTCAGCTCCACAACACACACTGGGGTATGATTTGCCCGGCCGAAACCCCCGAAGGCCAAGCTGTCGGTCTCGTGAAGAACTTGGCCCTCATGGCATACATCTCGGTTGGTTCGCCGCAGGCTCCGATCTTGGAGTTCCTTGAGGAATGGGCTACTGAGAACTTGGAGGAAATTAAACCACAGATCATCCCCCACGCGACCAAGATTTTCGTCAATGGTAACTGGGTTGGTGTCCATCGAGAGCCGAACGAACTTGTGCGCACCCTCCGCTCTCTGCGCCGTTGCGTCGACATTGATGCTGAAGTGTCAGTCATTCGTGACCTTATGAACAAGGAACTTCGTATTTATACTGATGCTGGTCGCGTTTGCCGACCGCTTTTCATCGTGGAAGACAACCAGCTTTTGCTCCAGAAGGACCAAGTCGTTAAACTGCAGAACCACAAGCAGACCAACTACAGATGGCACAACTTGCTGACGGATGGTGTCGTCGAGCTGATTGATACTGAAGAGGAAGAAGTGTGTATGATCGCCATGGAACCGAAGGATGTTGGCACGGGTTCAAACCCTTACACACACTGCGAGATTCATCCATCGATGATTCTTGGTATCTGTGCCAGTATCATTCCGTTCCCGGATCACAACCAGTCTCCGCGTAACACTTATCAGTCAGCCATGGGAAAACAAGCTATGGGAATCTACGCCTCGAACTTCCGTGCACGCATGGATACAATGGCAAACGTGCTGAACTACCCGCAGAAGCCACTTGTTACAACTCGTGCCATGGAGTACCTTCACTTCCGAGAGCTGCCGTCCGGTATCAACGCCATCGTCGGTATTGCAACCTACACAGGTTACAACCAAGAAGATTCATTGATTATGAACCAGAGTGCTATTGACCGTGGCTTCTTCCGTTCGACATACTACCGATGCTACGTCGACCAGGAGCGGAACAAGAGCCCCAGTGGTGGAATCGGCGGTGCTTGCGAAGAGTTCGAGAAGCCTGGTCGTGATAACTGCTTGGGTCTGCGCCACGGTAGCTACCACAAGCTTGATGCCGATGGTTTGGTTGCCCCGGGTACCCGAGTAAGCGGTAACGACATCATCATCGGTAAGACATCACCGCTGCCGGTGTCTGAAGACTCGTCACTGGAGCAGCGCTTCATGAAGCGAGACGCGAGTACATCCCTCCGCTCCCATGAGAACGGTATCATCGATACCGTCATGCTGACGACAAACGCAGACGGCTTCAAGTTCACCAAGGTGCGATTCCGCAACATCCGTGTTCCTCAAATTGGTGACAAGTTCGCCTCCCGTCACGGGCAGAAGGGTACAATTGGTATGACGTACCGCCAAGAGGATATGCCGTTCACATGCGAGGGCATCACCCCAGATATTATCGTGAACCCCCACGCTATTCCTTCACGTATGACAGTCGGTCACTTGGTCGAGTGTCTGCTTGGCAAGGTCTCGTCTCAAACTGGTGACGAAGGTGATGCCACGCCGTTTACAGATGTGACGGTACAGGCCATCGCGGATACTCTTCACAACTTGGGCTACCAGCGCCACGGTAACGAAGTTCTCTACAGTGGCCACACCGGCCGCCGTCTCACTGCTCAGATCTTCATCGGTCCGACATTCTACCAGCGCTTGAAGCACATGGTAGACGACAAGATCCACTCTCGTTCGCGTGGCCCTGTGACCATGCTTACGCGTCAGCCCATGGAAGGTCGTGCTCGTGAAGGTGGTCTGCGTATGGGTGAGATGGAGCGCGATTGCCTGATCTCCCACGGCTCTGCAAACTTCCTTATGGATCGTCTCTTCGCGAACTCGGACGCGTACCGTGTGCATGTGTGCGACATCTGTGGTATCATCGCGATCGCCAACTTGCGAAAGATGACGTTTGAGTGCCGCACGTGCCGGAACAAGACCCAGATCTCGCAGGTCCACATTCCGTACGCGTGTAAGCTGCTGTTCCAAGAGCTCATGTCGATGTCGATTGCGCCGCGTCTATTCACGCTCGGCAACCCGAACGCACCCAAGGTTCGTTAGGCAGTCCTTCCACCACCCAAATCGATCGTAACGTTGAAGAGGCACGCCCACCAAGATCGTCCCCACGAAACGGACAACGATAATGTAGAATTGCCATTGGACTCTGCGTTTTCTTTTTCTCTGCATGGATGCCAAAATCCTATTCGTAGTCGCACACATTAATGACAAAAATGCAAAATCTCATGTATATTCGGCAGTACGTTGTCGGGTTGCCCTCCTTGAGCTGTGCAGGGACTCTCAAACGCAACGATGACCACTAGGGATCGAGACGACAAGACATAGAGCCGAGGGTGCGTCTAATCGGCCTTCATCTTGTTTTTCTGGTCGTCGGTGAGCGTGTGGCGCTTGACGCGGCTGAAGGCGCCGATGTTGGGGTTGAAGATGTACTCGACGAGCACCCAGACCCACGACTTGTGCTGCGGCAGGTTATCGTAGAACTCACCGGCGATCTCACGGACCTTGTGGAGGCGTGAGCCCGGGACGTACGGGAAGTCGTGGTGCTCGTTATGGTAGCCCACGTTGAACGTAAGCCAGTTGAGGATGCCGTAGTACGAGTACGTCTCGTAGCCGAGGATGAAGACGTAGTGCTCGGCGATGAAGTGGCCGGCCACCGGGTGGAACCCCGAGCCGAGAAGCGAGCCGAAGAGCAGGTAGAAGAGGCCCCAGCCACCGGCAAACTTGTAGATAAACGTGTTGTAGGAGACAACGGCGATCCAGTTGTAGAGCTCCCAGAGACCCGGCACCTTGGGGTTGACGATCATCGGGCGGAAGCTGTAGAAGAGGACCTGGAAGAAGACGAAGACGAACTTGGCAAGCGTGTTGTTGAAGATCTTGCCCTCCCACGTGGTCGGGAGGTCCACGTCCACGCCTTCCTCGCCCTGGTACCGGTGGTGCTCCATGTGGTAGCGCTTGAACGAGACCGAGGACGGCACGCCAATGGGCAGATTCGCAAAGATGCTGAAGATCTTGTTGGGCAGGATGCGCTTGAACGCCAGGTTGTGCGACATCTCGTGCATCGCCAGCATCATGGCGTGGTTGCACGTGCCGCCGATGAAGTAGGCGAGCGCGACATACTTGGGCCAGCTCAGCGTCGACGCCAGGAACGCGCAGTACGTCTGCAGCGCCACCACGGCGGTGACTGTGTACTTGGTCTTCCAGTCGTGTCCAAAGAGCTCTTTGATCTGCGGGTACTTGGCGAGGATGAGCTTGCGCCGCGTCGCGTGCGGCTCGTCCGTGCCGACCCAGTGGAACTCTTGCTGCGGCTCGAACGCCTTGACGAACTGCTGCTTGCCCGGGAGCACCATAGGGTTCTCCGGCGTCGCCTGCTTCTCCTTGGTTGCCTTGCACATGGTGGCTTCGCTGGACGCAGGGGAGGGGAGGAGGGAAAAAGCCAAAGTGGCTCCGGACGTACCCGGACGAGTGGTGGATTCGCTTTTCCACGGCCCGGGATCCCAAAAGGGGAAGGGATCCCAACAAAAAGCAGACACGGGAAGGAAAAAAGGCCAGCGCGAGGCGGAAAAAAATACGACCCGCGGGTTTAGTAGCAGGGCGTTTGTATGGAACAATGCAAGACCCGTGGGCCGGCCCACGTCGTCACGTCGTGATCGGCACACGTGGTAAATTACGTAGACTGCTGCCCCCGACTGCTGTTGCGCGTTTTTGTGAACGTGTCAAAAGTGGGAGGCCCACCTGCCACTGGATAGGACCAGCACCCAAGGGGACACTGATCAATTGGTCTCGTGGGCACTGCATCCATGTCGTCTCCGAGAGGAGCTAGAAGCCACTGACAAAAGCACCACGAGCGCTCGCTGGTGTTCTCCACGGCCGGAAACGAAAACAAAATAAGAAACGCAAAACTGTTCCCTCGCGAGGAGTCGGCACGTGTCAGAGGTGACTGACGCCAGGAAGTGATCGTATCGTGTATCAAAACTGTTGCGCGCCTTGTCGCTCCGAGCTTCCGCCTGCCAATCCGGAGCCTTTTGACGTTTAGACCGCGGTACATCGCGCCACCATCTGACTTTGGCTGATCTCGTTGCCGGACAAGGTCAACCGAAGCTCCTTCGTGGTCGCGGGCCAACCAAATAGACACGACGCACGGGACTGCTGCGTGCGCGTACGCGGCGCCAAAGAGATGCAGACGCTAGAGGGAACATGGCGTCTCCGGACGGAGAGAGAGCCCAGTCGGTGGCACGTTCGTGAGGGGGGAGTCAGGTCAACGCACCCACCGGAGGTCGCCTCATCTTGAAGCTGCCATTTCGTTATTTTTTTGGAAGGATAATAAACACAGTTGAAACCAAGAGCCGTGCTGACGATCTGTCCAACGTGCATTTCGCCCTGGGAAAATGTCGCGACCGACAGTCATCACCTTGTCCATGATTCGACCAATGTTGGAGACCCCGCCAGAGCATCAATCCACGTGATTATTCTCCTCACCTCTCTTTACTAACATATGATAAGGTGATCAAGGCATTTTCAGCCAATCAACGTGTCAATTCGAGAAATGAGATGAAACCGCCTCCCCTGACATGGCTACATTCGGGAACCGAGTCAAGTTGACCTGGTTGCCTGCGACGGCCTTGACTCAGCGAGATGTCGCTGTAAGGATCTTGGATTCGTGATGCATCCGATGCTGTGATGGGAGACCTGCGAACCATGTTCTCTTGAGACTCTCAATGAGAGGGGCGCCAATGAGAATGTCTCCGCTTCAGATTCCTTTGTCGGAATTGAATCCAACAGGTTGTGTTGGCATCAATCTTTTGCCGAACTCCGAGATCAATTTCTGCCAAAACGTGATAATAGCCACGTGTGGTGTACTCGCATAGAGATCTGTACGAGTTGCCGATGGAGCCAAACCCAGTGTAAACGGCCTCGTTGCTGCTAGATCCAAACAACGACACAACAAAATAAAACGAAAGAATATGCGAAGCGCCAACTCCGCAACAACGCAACCTGGGCGTCTCTCCATCTAATAGCAGAGTTCGCCACGTCTCCTGTTTATTAACGAATGTTGGGGGTCTGTAAAATACGACTGAACGCCCTCTGCCGAGGCAATGGTCTCGTCGCTGTTGACGTGTCGTTGATGACCAAGTGGGTTGCGGTCACTCCTCGCTTCTGTGACTGATCACGTTTTGGCCAGTCGTTGCACCACCACCAGGATCTTTTTCGCTGAACTCGCTGCGACGGTTAGGTTTATTTGACCAATCGGAACAAGTTTGTTGGCGCCGTCAGGCACCAGCGCCTTCATATCAGTATTCTGGTTTATTAAATTCAATCTAAATCAGTTATAGCCTCGCATAGAACCTGTGATAAATAGTTACCTCCTGGAGAAGAGTTTTTAATATGAAACATATATAATGAAGAAGACCAACATCTGAGACTCTATAAAACAATCCTGAAAGGTCATGTATGTACTACTCCGTTATCTACCCGTCCATTTGAAACCCCCAATCTAATTGCGCATTCACTCGGCCCCGCCCATGATGAGCAAGCCCCCAGCAGCTCACTCACCAACTCGCCGCGCTCTCGTTGTCGGTCAGTCCTGCTCTCCTCCGGCGCCATGGCCTCCTCCTCCGCGCACCTGCAGCAGTCGCTCGGCGAGGCCGAGGTCTTCGATCTCGTCTGCGACTACCTGCGCACGCGCCAGTTCTTCGAGGCTGAGAGGGCGCTGCGCACCGAGCGCGAGCGCGCCGCCGACGAGGCTGAGCGCGTGGCGTCCGAGTCGGCCGCGCGCGCCTCTCGCTCGGCCAACAACCACGCGAGCGAGAGCGAGAGCCTGCTGAGCTCGCGGCTCGAGTTCTTGCTCGAGCGCAGCTACGTGACGCAGCTCGTGTCGGGCGACGGCGACGCCGAGCCCGAGAAGATCTTCGTGCCGCGCCACGAGCTCGACCAGGCCACGACCAAGCCGCGGCGCACGAACCTCGACGGCAACGAAACGTTGGCGTCCGACTCCGAGTCGAACGAGCTCGACTCGGACGACGACGAGCTGAGCCTCAGCACCAAGCTCGTGTCGTTCGAGGCCTGCAAGGACGACCCGCACGGGTCCTCGACCATGCCCATCTACCAGACCTCCACGTTCGCGCAGCCGTCGGCCACGCACTTTGGCGCCTACGACTACACGCGCTCGGGCAACCCGACGCGCGCGGCCTTTGAGCGCCAGATGGCCGAGCTCGAGTTTGGCCACCGCGCGTTCGCGTTCACGAGCGGCATGGCCGCGCTCTCGGCCGTCTCGCGGCTCGCGCCCGCCGGCGACGAGATCGTGCTCTCGGACGACTCGTACGGCGGCACGTACCGCCTGCTGAGCAAGGTCGCGGCCAAGAACGGCGTGGTCGTCAAGTACTGCGACCTCTCGGGCGACGACGGCGCCAAGAACCTCGCGCGCGTGCTCTCGCCCAATACCAAGCTCGTCATGATGGAATCGCCGACTAACCCGATGCAGCGCGTCTGCGACATCGTGCGGCTCGCCGAGGCCGCGCACGCGGTCGGCGCGCTGCTCTCGATCGACAACACGATGATGAGCCCCGTGCTGCAGAACCCGCTGCAGCTCGGCGCCGACATCGTCGTGCACTCGGCCACCAAGTTTGTCTGCGGCCACAGCGACACCATGTCGGGCGTCGTCATCGCCAAGGACCCGGAGCTCTGCAAGGACCTCTACTTCTACCAGAACGCCGAAGGCACGGGCCTCGCGCCCTTTGACTGCTGGCTGCTGCTGCGCGGCGTCAAGACCATGAGTCTGCGCGTGCTCACGGCGCAGCGCAACGCCGAGCAGGTCGCGAGCTTCCTGGCCGACCACCCGAGCGTCACGCACGTCTACTACAGCGCGCTGCTGCCCGAAGGCTCGGCCGAGCGCCGCATCCACGAGTCGCAGGCACGCGGCGCCGGCTCGGTCGTCTGCTTCCGCCCGGGCTCGCTCGCCTTCGCGCAGCACATCGTCTCGACCACCAAGCTATTTAAGATCACGGTGAGCTTCGGCTCGGTCAACTCGCTCATCTCGCTGCCCGGCGCCATGTCGCACGCGTCGATCCCGGAGGAAGTGCGCAAGGCGCGGTCGTTCCCGGAGGACCTCGTGCGCCTCTCCATCGGCATCGAGGACGCCAAGGATCTCATCAAGGATCTCGCCAGGGCCTTCGCGAGCTACAACCCGGACGAGGCCAAGCCCGTGGCCGTCCACCACTAAGTTAGACCCCTCCCCCTGTCGCGTCGCGCGCGTCCGTCTCGACCCGCCCAGCGACTCTCTGCCAGCACGCCGGGCCTCCGGGCCCGCGTCGAGCCGCATGGAGTCCACAGCGTTCCTCTCGCTGTCGTTCTTTCGCCCTCCGCAAAGGGGAGTCTTTACTCACCCGTGCGCAGTCGGAAGCTGGGCGGAGAGACGGACGCGCGACGCCGACCCTGCCATTCTAGAAACCCTCTTCCCCCTGTTTGTAATAGAGTCGAGTCTGCTTGTAGCATATCAAGGGCTGTGAGATCTCCCACCCAGTGCTCATTCGCCCATCTCGTTCCAATGGTCTCACCCTAACGATGCCACGCACGCCATAGCCTCCGCCGTCGCCAGTCGGCTCTCAGGAGGTCGCACGTCACGCTCGCCGGCAGGAGGCTCGGCCCGATTTAGGCGACCAGACTGACCGCGCCGCCACTCGGATCCTCCTATTTCCAGTCCGGTCGTCTGAGCCTCGCACTTCGCACCACCATAGCCGCGCTCTCTCTCCCATGCTCGAGGCCGTCGCGGCGCCGCCCCAAGCCTCGCCGCCGGTGCTCGCGGTCGCCATGACGACGCCGCGCCGCAGCCAGAGCCAGAACCAACTGCTCGCGCTCGCGAGCCTCAAGCTCGAGCCCAAGGCCCCGACGACCGTGTCGCGTCGGTGCTCGCTCTCGCTCACGGCGCCCGAGCCTCCAGAGCCCCAGGCGCCACCGCGCACCCGCCGCGGCTCGTTGATCCTCCACGCGACCCTGCGAGCCATGAGCCTCCCGCGCCGGAAGAGCAACCAGGACGGCGACAGCGATAGCGAGGACGAGCGCGCGCAGCCGGCGCTGCTGTCGCCGCACGCCAACAACAACGAGCCGCCCACGGCGCCCAAGCCGCCCTACTTCCGGCTCGCGACCTTTTCGCTCGAGGACCACGACCGCACGCCGCCCGTCTCGCCGCCGCCGCGCTCCAAGGCCGCGCACATGGACGCGCTCTTCCGCGAGATCTGGGCCACCGAGGAGTCGTACGTCGCCGCGCTGCGCGGGCTCGTGGCCCAGTTCTTTGAGCCGCTCGAGCTCTTCGCCAAGCAGCACGCCGTCGCGCTCGGCGCCGTGGCCGCGCTGCACCACTCGACGGCGACGATCCTGAGCATCCACGAGGAGCTGCTGCGCCAGCTCGCGCCAGCGCCACCGCCGCCGAGCCAC
The DNA here is from genome assembly GCA_023335855.1 of Pythium scleroteichum. NCBI lineage: Eukaryota > Oomycota > Peronosporomycetes > Pythiales > Pythiaceae > Pythium > Pythium scleroteichum. The sequence goes on from JAADVR010000153.1 coordinate 47,572, forward strand.
GACCCGTTCGCGCAGGGCTTCTCGGGTACGCTCGCGCGGCTCCAGCAGCTCTCACACGCCTTCCTCTCGACCATCGAGTACATGAAGGTCTACGCGTTCTACTGCGGCTCGTACCTCGCGGCCAAGCAAGAGCTCGAGCGCCTGCAGCGCGCGCACGCGGCGCTCGCAGCGTTCACGGCGCAGCTCAACGAGACGGCGCGCGAGGACCCCGCGCCGCTCGACATCAACTCGACGCTCATCAAGCCCGTGCAGCGCATCTGCCGGTACCCGCTGCTCTTCCGCAACGTGCTCGCCACGGCCTCGGGCCCGGAGGAGGCGCTCGTGGCGCAGCAGGCGCTCCACCGCGTCGAGGCCGTATCGGCGTACGTCAACGAGAAAGTGCGCGAGGCCCAGCACAACGCGCGGCTCTACCAGCTCCACCAGATGCTGCAGCCGGCCGGCGCGCTCGAGCTGCTGCAGCCCGGGCGCGCGCTGCTCCACGAGGTCTGGGCGACCGTCACGAGTCTCGACGCGCCGCGCTGGGCCGCGACGCTGCTGCGCCGCCTCCGCCGGCGACGGCGCCACGGGCAACGGCGCGCGTCGCTGCCGCGCGACGAGTGGCTCGCGCGACTGTCGCGCTTGGGCGACGACCGCCGCAGCTCGGCGACCACGACGCTGCCGCCGTCGGGCGACCGCCACACGTCCTTCTCCGCGGCGTCGATGGCCACGCAGGGCGCGCCGAGACGGCTCCAGCGGCGGCGCAGCAGCGGCGGCGAGCGCGCGCGGCTCATTCTGCTCTCGGACATGCTGCTCATGGCCAAGCTCAAGGACCAGACGCTCAAGATCCGCCGGCAGATCTGCCTCTCGTGCGCGGTGGTCCACGACGACCGCGCCGCCGCGACGACGATGCCGCCGCCCTCGAGCGTCGGCGACGACCTGCTGCTGCCCGAGGACGGCGGCGACAGCTGCGCGTTCACGCTCGAGGTCGCCAAGGTCGGGCGCTGCTCGTGCCACCACTTCTCGCCGCTCACGCTCAAGCGGTCGCCGCGGCTCGGCTCGCTCTCGGCGCTGCTGGGGCGACGCGGCTCGCGCTCGTTCGCGGGCTCGGACGCGGCGAGCGAGCCGCCCGAGCGACGGCCGGGCAGCCGCGCGAGCAAGTCGGGCTCGCGCTTCCGCGTGCTCGAGCAGCTCGCCGGGCTGCGCGCCGTCAAGCGCTACCGCGTCGTGTGCGACTCGCCGCAGGACAAAGCCAGGCTGCTGCGCGCGCTTCGCCAGGCCATCGCGCGCTCGGCACGGCTCGTGTCGCTCGACTCGGGCGGCTCGGAGCAGGCGCTCGCGCGAGCTCCATCGGCGGGCGCCAAGGCCGTGGCGCTGGCCGTGAGCCTGCCCGCCAAGATCTGGCGGTCGCTGCGCCCGGGAGGCGAGGCGGCGCCGCAGAGCCGGCCCAGCGACGTCGCTGAGCCAAGTCGCTGCGTCGACAGGCGGGAGGTGGATCTGTTGGACTTAGGCGACGCGTGCGTTTAGTGACTCTTAATATATTGGCTTCAGCTCTTGAACGAGATGCCGTGGCGGTCGCAGAAGCGCACGAGCGCCGCCTTGGCGCACGCGATGCCGGCCTCATCGCGGAAGAACGCGAGCAGCGACGCCAGATCCAGCGGCTGCAGCAGCAGCACGGCCTCGTAGAGCGGCGCGTTGGCCTTGAGCGCCGCCAGGAGCTGCTTGTCCAGGCTCGCGTCGTCCGTGGCCGAGGCGGCGCTACTACTACTACCATCCCTACACCTGTGCCGACCAGCTTCTGTTGATGGTGATGACGACACGGCGGACGACGGAGGAGGAGGCGAGATCTCGTCGCTCTCGAGCTCGCGCTCGGGCTCGGCCCGGCTCTCGTCGGTCGTCGCCGCTCCTACTGAGTCGCTCGTTTCGGGCTCTTCGTCCGATGACGAGTCGTCGATGGAGAGCACGAGAGGCGAGCGAATGGCCTCCGGCTCGCCAGGCTCGGGCGGAGGCTCCATCTCGTCATCGGGACTGGTGATGAGCTCGACGACCTCGACGCCCTGGTCTCCTGGGATCTCTTCTCGCTCGGCTATCAGACGTACCATCTCCGCCTCGAAGAACACGCAGGCCTCGTCCTCGTCGTCTCCTTCGGCGCTCTCGTCGCTCGCTCTCCGCTCGGCTCGCATGCGCCGCATTTCGTCCAGCGCATCCCGCAAGTCGGCGTCGTCCTGCGTCGTCAGGAACGCCAGGTTCTCGCGCCAGTTCGGGAACACGCGCTTGACGACCTCGGGCACTGGACGCTCGTCTTGCACTGTCTGATTGTCTTCTTCAGCCACGTCCAAGCCAGCGTTGCCGGCCTCGTTGAGTGTCTCGGTCTCTGCTGTCGCTCGTGGCGGGTCCTCTCGAGCTCGCAGGTCCTTCATGAGCTGGTTCGCGTACAGGTCGTCGCCATCGTGCTCTTCTCGTTGCATACATCGCTGCCACATCGTCACGTACGCCTCGGCTGCCGCAGTCGCTCGATACAACGCCAAGAGCCGAGCCACACCCGGCCGCACAGCCAGCATCGGGCTCTCCTTTGCGTCTCTCCCAGCCTCGCGCGGCGCCGGGAAGAGCACGCGCAGTGCCCACGCGACGTTGAGCAGCTCGCGCGCCTCGAGCGGCGCCAACACCTCGCCCTTGTGCACTTTGCGCTTGGCCTTTTCGAGCTTCTCGAGCTTGCGCACGAGCGCGAGCCGCTTCTTCTGCAGCTTCTTGAGCTGCGCGTCCACCTGCAGCAGCTCGACGCTCACGAGCGCCATCTCCATGTCCACCTGCTGCTCCTTGTCCACGAGCGACTCGGACAGCGCGAGCGCCACCGCGAGCTCTTCGTCCTCGGTCTTGCGCAGCGTCGCCTGCCGCTTGCGCTTGCGCCCCGTCGGCGCCGCCACGATCGCCGTCGTCGTCGTCACCGCCGTCAACGGCAGCGCAACCACGTCGCTGCGCCTGTCGAGACACGCGTTGATGTGGAGATGCCGCTCCAGCACGCTCCACACGCTCAGCCGCTGGCCGCAGACCACGCAGACCTCCGGCGCGGCCGCCTCCTCGAACGCGTTCCGGTCCTCGTGCTCGCGCGCCTGCTGCTCTTGCTCCTTCTCCGCCGCTTCCACCGCGGGCTTCTCCGCCGGCGCGTCACCCGCGCGCGGACATTCGACGTCGCCCAGCCGCACGCGCACGACGCTGCGCCCGAACTGCACGAGGTCCTGGTCGCGCAGCGCGAGCTCCTGGCCGGCGGCCGCCGCGACGCCGTTGACGCGCGTGCCGTTGGTGCTCGCGCAGTCGCGCACGCGCAGCGACGGACCCGGCGCCAGCAGCAGCTCGGCGTGGAGCCCGGAGACCTCGAGGTCGCGCAGCAGCCGCAGCCAGCAGGCGCCGCGACGCCCGACGGCGAGGGTCTGAGACGGGGCGCCGGCGGTGGTCGACACGCGCGCGGTCTCGCCCGCGTGGGGCCCGCGCGAGACCTCGCAGACCACGCAGCACGCGCATAAGCCCATGGCGCCTTTCTGGGGCGAGGTCGACGGCCGGGTTGGCGGGAACGAGACTGCGTTGAGTGATAGTTCAATAAAACCTGTGGTAGGAGATACAATGTAGCCATGTTGGGCGAGCGGAATCTGCGACGCGCGCCAGCGCGTTGGCCTGGCGGTGAGGCAGCAGGCATTTTTTGTCAACTATGTGATTGCTGCGTGTCTCCCATCGCTGTCTTTATGCCGCCCCATGAGCTGGAACCAGCCTGCCTCACTTTCGCAGTTCCGCTCGTCTCGTGAAGATGCCTGCGAGCGTCGTGAACTTGTGCTGCTTGTGTCAGTGGACAACGCGACCTTCGCAGTATCGAGAACCTCGGCGCCGCTACGAAGATCGTCACGGCACAGTACGCGTCGAAGGCTCCTCCTTCCTCACGCCCACGTGCGCTGCGACGTTCAAGAGCGGCCCGGGCTCAACTCAGAAGGAGCTGTGGACCTGGTCGTGCCGGATCGGCAGCTCGGGGACCTCGAGTGTAAATCTTCCAACTCCACGGCTCGCACTCTTGACGCAGAACGAAAGCCAAGACACGACCGGATGGTTAAGAAAGGCGGTCCGCCACGATCCGCATTGCGGGGATCTGGAAGAGCCGTGGTCCTTCGATCAGTACTCGCGACGTGACGCTCGGCTGGTATCAACTGGTCGGATACGACGGCTGCTGGTTCGATCTCCCAGGCGTGCTGGCCCACGAGTCGCTCTTCGCCGAGGCGGCGCGCAAGGGCCACGTCGAGGTCGTCACGTGGGTCTTCACGCCGGCGCACGTCGCTTTCATGGGGCGAACGTGCTGCCCAAGACGGTGCGCAGGCTGCGGCCAGCGCGCGCGCCGCTCGGTGTCGGCGGAATCCGCCGGACGACACAGCAGCGACGGATCATCGTCCACGCTATTGCTCGGTCGCGCAGTTAATCGGTGGAATGAACTGCCTAGCGTTTTGCATTTTCAACTATACAATGGAAAGAAGAGGCTTTTCTTTGAACACTACTGTCGCTCGCTCGCTTCGATCGCGTCGCCAGGGCTGCGCACTCGAGGGCCTTACACGACTACGCCCGAGCGGGAGGACGGCACCCAGATGGGCCAGCCCGTGTCCTTCTTCAGATCGCACACGCCGTTGAAGATCGTAAAGGCCTCGCACCCGCGCGTCGCCTTGCACGACGTGCAGCACTCGTCCAGGTCGCTCGTCCACACCGACTTGATCTGCGTCCACTTGAGGTACGCGACGTCGTCCGAGTACTTGCAGAGGCTCGGCTTGGGCGAGTTGACGGTCGCCGAGACGTAATCGTTGTCGTGACTGAAGTCACCGAGCTTCCACTTGAGCGAACACTCGGACGACGACCAGCCCTGGTAACCGGTTCGGTCTCGGAACGTGTAGCCCACGCAGCCGCCCGTCTTCGAGCACGCGTCGCAGCAGTCGCCGACGTTTCCGCCCTTGATCAACTTGATCTCGTATCCGTCGTAGCGGCCCTTGATCGTGGCTCCACACTGGCTCGGGCACAGCACCTTGTACATGCGGTCGGCTTCGGACGGGCACTTGCCGCCGTTCTGCGCGGGAGTCTTGACGCCCAGCACCTTGCTCTTGTAGTACGTCTTGCCACCGTCGGTGGACGAGCAGTTGCCGAACGGACCCGTGTCCTCATCAGGTTTGTTGACCACACAGTCCACAGCTGGACACAGCTTCTTGTCGATGCGCTGCGACTCGGGAGGACACGCCTTGCCACCGTACTGAGGCTGGACCTTAATACCCAGGACACGGGTCTGGTAGTAGACGTTCGAGTAGCCCTCGGCCGAACAGTTGCCGTACGGTCCCTTATCTTCATCGACCGTGTTGACCACGCAGTTCACAGCAGGACACAGCTTCTTCACCGTACGGTCAGCGGGCGATGGACACTTGCCGCCGTATTGAGCTGGCGTCTTGATACCCAGCACCTTGGTCTGGTACCACGTCCCGTTACCAAGATCAGTGCACGGACTCAGCTCGCCCTTGTCCTCATCCTCAGTTAAGACCACGCAGTCGACCGCCGGACACAGCTTCTTGTCAATGCGCTTCCACTCCGGCGGACACGCCTTGCCACCGTACTGAGGCTGGACCTTGATGCCCAACACGCGAGATTGGTAGTAGACGTTCGAGTAGTCCTCAGCGGTACAGGTGCCGTACGGCGCCTTCTCGTCTTCGACACTGTTGACCTCGCAGTCGACAGCAGGACACAGCTTCTTCGCCGTACGGTCGGCATCCGAGGGGCACTTGCCGCCAAATTGCGCTTGCGTCTTAATGCCCAGCACCTTGGTCTGGTACCACGTGCCGTTGCCGAGATCAGTGCACGGACTCAGCTCGCCCTTGTCCTCGTCCTCGGTGAAGACCACACAGTTGACCACAGGACACACCTTCTCGACTGTTCGTTCCTTCTCCGAAGGGCATGTGCCGCCGTACTGAGCCTGCGTCTTGATGCCGAGGGTCTTGGATTTCTTCCAGATGCCGTCTCCAGTGTCTGCACACTCGCCGAAGCTGCCCGCGTCCTCATCTTCGGTGTTGACCACACAGTTGACAGCAGGGCACAGTACGCTGTCCTGGCGGGACGGGTCCGTGTCGTCGGGGCACGTGCCGCCGTACTGAGCAGGCGTCTTGATGCCCAACACGCGCGACTTGTAATACTTCCCGCTGTAATCCTTCATCTCACACTCGCCGTATGGTCCCTTGTCCTCGTCCTTGGTGTTGATGACACAGTTGATTGCGTCACACTTGACCTTCTGCGTGCGGTCCGCAGGCGCAGGACAGGAGCCGCCATACTGTTCCGGGACCTTGATGCCCAGGACACGAGACTTGTACCACGTGTTCGTTCCGTCATCCGTGCAGTTGCCGAAGGGGCCGGTCTCCTCCTCGGCGGTCTTCACCACACAAGGCACAGCCTTACACAACACGCGATCCATGCGTTGATCTTCCGACGGACACAGACCGCCGTACTGAGCGGGCGTCTTGATTCCCAACACTCGGGACTTGTACCACACGTTCGTACCGTCATCTGTACAATCACTGTACGGGCCCTTCTCCTCTTCAGGGGTGTTCACCACACAGTCCACAGCAGCACACGGCGCCGATACTGTGCGGTCGGCCTCCGACCGACACGTGCCGCCGTACTTGGCCTCCTCCTTGATACCAAGCACCTTGGTCTTGATGTACTTGCCTGTCGAAGCATCCTGGAAACACGTGCCATAGTCACCAGTGTCGTCGGCGACCGTCTTGACCACACAGTTGATTGGATCACACTTGACGCTGTCGATACGAGACGGGTCCTTCTCACCGGGGCACGTGCCGCCGTACTGAACAGGGCTCTTGATACCGAGCACTCGCGATCGGAACCACACATTGGAACCGTTGTCCGTACAGTCACCGTACGGTCCCTTGTCTTCCTCCTTCGAGTTGATCACACAGTTGATAGGATCACACTTGATGCTGTCGATGCGCGACAGGTCTGACTCACTCGAGCACGTTCCTCCGTACTGAGCAGGGGTCTTGATGCCAAGCACCCGCGAGCGGAACCACACACCGGCGCCATTGCTCGTACAGTCGCCGAACGGCGTCTTGTCCTCCTCCTTGGAGTTGACGACACAGTTGATTGGGTCGCACTTAACACGGTCCACGCGAAGCAGATCAGTCTCGCTCGGACACTTTCCGCCGAACTGAGCTGGCGTCTTGATACCCAGCACACGAGACTTGTACCAGACGTTCGTGCCGTCGTTGGCGCAGTCACTGTAGGCTCCGGTGTCCTCGACCTTCGAGTTAATAACGCAGTCCACACCGTCACACTTGCCGCGATCCAGGCGCTCGTTCGGACTAGGGCACTTGCCACCGTACTGCGCTGGTGTCTTGATACCGAGGACTCGGGATTTGTACCATACTCCCGTACCGTCGTCGGCACAGTCGCCGTAGGCTCCGGTGTCCTCCGTCTTCGAGTTGACGACGCAGTCCACAGGCGTGCACTGGACACGGTCAATTCGTGACAGGTCTGTCACGTCCGGGCATTTGCCACCGTTCGAGGCCGGCGTCTTGATGCCGAGCACGCGGGCCTTGTACCAGTTGCCGCTGCTGTCCGGAGCACAATCCGAGTACGGACTCGCCTCCTCCTCCTTCGAGTTGATCACGCAATCCAGCGGGTTGCAGAGCTCTTTCAGCGCGCGCGACGGGTCCGTCGCGTTCGGACACTTGCCGCCGTTGGCCGCTGGCGTCTTGATGCCCAGCACGCGGGTCTTGTAGTACTTGCCTGAGCTGTCGGCAGCGCAGTCCGACCAGGATCCAGGGTCTTCTTCGATCGGGTAGATCACACAGTCAACGGCGGGAGCCGGCGTCGTTGGCGTTGGGGTCGTGTGCGTTGGGGTCGTTGGCGCTGGAGTCGTCGG